>VCAZ01000076.1:1664562-1734562 GCA_005784505.1 Bagarius yarrelli | reverse complement strand
AAGATGCATTAAGGCTGCTTTCCAAAATGAAGAAAAAAAAGAAAAGAAAAAAAAACCAGGAGAAGATTAAGAAGGGAAAAAAACCCCACTGGAGATTAAATGAATGAGGAGGAAAAGTGCACGACTCTCGGTTTTCAGCTCGCTACCTGTTTCATAAATAACTCTACAGTTACAGAAACACCACAGCAACTAATTACTTAATTGGAGCAGGACTTTAAAATGAAAATGAGGTCATCGAGCTTCAGGGAAACGTTTAGTTACACACCGTAACTCCTCCTGCTTTCCTTTGAAGTTATGCAGCAAATTCTGATCTGTGTATAATAATACAAAAAGAAGTCATTTATAGTGTAGTAGTCTGAAAAGTTTATGAACGAGGAACCGTTTACATGTTTGTTAGTCTTTATTCGTCCCATAACTGCACAGTGAAATTTCTTTCTTTGCATATCCCAGTGTAGGAAGTTGAGGTTCAGAGCCTGTGGCAGTTATGACATCACTAAAGCAAAGAAGAATAAGGGCCTTACTTAGGGGCCCACCAGTCGCAAGTCAGATCCTCCAATCAACAACCCGAAAGTATAACCATTTGAGCTCCAGCTGCTCGATGAAGCTCAGAGCTCATGGCCAAATCGGCTAATGCTAAATTAAAAAAAAAACAAAAAAAAAAAACTCCTGATTAGCCAACAGGTTGTTTACTGTACACAGGAAAAGACTAATATTTAAATGATCAATGAAATTATTAAAATAAAACGGCTCGGCTTGGTCCTACTCGAGGAAAGGTGAAAAGTGCAATAGCTAAAGCCAGTCGCTGAGTGACATTTAACATGTGCACACTATGGTTACCCGCTGACTGACCCTTCACCCTGGTGTGTCCTAAATGTGATACCCAATCACAGAGGTTTTGCCCACCTTCCCACGTGTGCGCGCATTCGGGACCACCGGCAACTTCTTGATGAGGTGAGAATGAGTCCACCACCCACATACGCCTCGTAACAGTGAGCCCTGTGCAACTCCTATGGTCGTTCCCAGGCCATAAATACAAGGAGCCCCTTAGACAGCCTTACACACGTTCTCACATAGCCGTTTACGCGACTGCAGCAGGCCTCACCAACCCCCAGCCACCGTTTCTTTAGGTAGTAACCCAAGGCAAGTGATAGAACCAGCATGTTGTGTGTGACAAACAGTGAAGTTTTGGTCTCTTTGTCACTCAAGTGCGACAAATGCATTTTGTGTTTCTGCTATATATGAGCGAATATGTATAAACTGGAACAGTGCTGAATACTGCCAAAATAAGACTTAAGCACAAATTTTCAGACAAAAAAAGACTGCTGTCACTTTTTGGCCACCAGCATGGTGAGTATATAGAGCTGTATCACACACACACACACCACATTATTTCAATTCTAATACAAGTTGCAAACAGTGAAACATTCCCACCTTTTATCACCGAGTTGCCAGATGTCAGAAAAAAAAGCACCATAAAACATCCTGCGGCACCACAGCTTTACATGGAGGACCACATACGAATATGAGTCAAAAATATAAGTACGTTCAAAAAGAAATGGGTGGACAAACTATTAACCCAGATGCTAAACCAGAAATGAACCTGTTTAAATGCAACATGTGTCTCAGTGGTGTGTGCCAACTGCATGATTTGCTCACCGGTACACAATCTGCATTAATTGAGATTCACCTGTCAATCATTTGACCAGTTTGTTTAGTATCAAGCGAGCTATTTACGGCCACGAATATGAAGACAACCTGCAGTACTAAAGGCAATCTGGCACAATGTGGCTCCACCTACAGCATCAGCGGCAGGTCGCTTTAGGTTATAACATCGAACCATCATTGGTACAGCAGGAGAAAGTGTGTGTGTGTGTGTGTGTGTGTTACTTAATCACCCACCACATCTTTCCTAAAGAAGGTAGGCCAGAGGTTTAACTTGAAATTTGCCATGATGAAAAATCAATAAAAAGGTAATTGCTTGGCTTATCACCGGGCTGGGGAACAAATTGGGAGGAGAGGACAAGCGCTGTGTGAATTTGGTGGCAGCACAATGTGCCCCCCCCTTTCCCCTTTTTCCTTTCCAACCTAGGTTCAGTGAGCCAGGAGCAGGAAAAGGTCCCCGCTTGATAATTAAATCTTCCCGCACTGATTTTCCGCCAAATTTATTTCCCCTGGGTGCCCAACTCTGATTCGGTGCTTACAGGCCAGGCATAACTAATCGCTTCAGTGTGTGTGTGTGTGTGTGTGTCTATGTTGGGGAGTGGGGGGTCTCTGGACAGGCACAGGGGATGCAAATATTCCGGTTACAAAGGAACGAAATGTCGGGACGGCCTTGCAAGGAACAAAACTAGCCTGTTAAATAATGAAATATTGATTTTAACACTAATTAGTTTAAATGAATGGTTAAGGGGGGAAAATTCTCAGATTTTTATATTCTTTCTTTACATAGTCCATTAATTAAGATATGAACAAATGCTGCTTTATTAAGCGAGCCTTATGATCATCTATAAACTATAAACAGCAATTATTATCTGCTACTCAGATTAAAAATTATAAACTAAACCAGTAATTAGTCATTTCTAATAAAGTATTTTTTGTATGTTTTAAGCAGAGGGTGTGTGGAAACCTTTGCGTAACAAAAAAGCCACAACGAAGCCTGCGCGAACGGTGTTGTTGTCCAATGTCCCATTTGGTTAAAAAGTCTATGTCTTTAAATGAAAATGTTCTACATGATAACACAATAAAATGCTTGGAATGAACCCGCTGATGGGTGCGGGTCACTGAACGGCAGGGTAATGGTTAACGATGCTGCCACTTGGGCGGAATGGGAAATCAATAGGAGCACATTTATTTTAAATAAACCATCACCGGGAATGCTTTCCTTTTTTATTCCCACTTAACAATGATCAAATCAGTCTTTACGGATGACCGGTAAAGCGTGACTTTGCATTATTGGCTACAGCGCTGTACAGACATGTTAACATCATTTAATCTGTCTGTGAATCAGAGCTGAAGGGGTTATCAGTATAATCAGAGCACTCATGACAGAGAAACTTCTTGCGTGGTAACTTCCACTAAGTGACGAGGCGGATGGCGAAAAGTGACGTTTACCAGGTGCCGCATTTCACCGCTTGTCCTTCACAAGGCGCTCGGAGTCGCGGTAATTAAAACGCTGAAAGCAAAGCGAGGCCCTTTGCACCCCAGGCTTTAGTCGCGGGGTCACCCGGCTGTAGATTCCAATTTGTGCCACATTTGTATTCATGACGGGAGTGTGCTAAATATTTAACAGCAGTCCACTCGGCATCGGCATTTGCGTCGTCGGATGTGGAGGTCAAATATTTTGATTTTCTTGCAGATCGACACGAGTGTCCATGTCTACTGGCGTTCCGCCCACCCACATATAAAGCAATGCATTTCTCTATGCAATTAAAAGAAGTTTTGAGCAATTTTTAAGAGAGAATTCAGCAGTTTTTATTTAAAATAAATAAGGAGAACTCAATTACTACTAAAAAACACTAATTTAAAAAATTATTCAAAATGAACCGGTAAAACTTTAACCAAAATCTTTAATTAAAACTACTGTAAAGAGTTTGATTACATTTGTAGTTGAACAAACGGTCAGGGGGTTCTAAATATCTGTCTCTGGCTCCGATGCAGTGGAGATCTTTTGCTTGTCAGGAGGAGCCTCATGATCGACAACAGAGATTGTTAGAGAGAGACAGGGTGTTGATAGGGACAGGGGGCGGGAGAGGAGACGGTGTGCCTCGGCTTGCCTGTGTGTGTGTGTGTGTGTTGAAGGTTGAGGGGCAAATCCCCTGTGAATATTTTAATGACCAGATAATTTTGGAACACAGGCACACTGAGACAGTTACACACCGGCGCCCGTGACCCGGCCGACACACAGCGTAATTAAGAAACAGTTTTCTCCTTTTGCAAGGCAAAAGAGCAGGCCACAGTGTATCTGGCTGTAATGATACAGGTTAAAAGCTATTATACGCCTCATTAAAATATATGATCTCGCGATTAGACCGTGATGGAGACAGGCTCATGTCCTCTCCCAACTCTTGACAACATTTATATAGCACTGGCCATGAACAAGGCTACAAATCATAGAAACGCAAAGCAAGCACACACAGTAAATGTAAATACACACACACATTTATATATATATATATATATATATATATATATATATATATATCATATATATATACATACACACACACACACACACACATTTATATGCGCACATAAATTCAATATGTGAGGGTCGTCTCATTACTTCCGAGTGGGGAGAAGGGCCCTCAACAGTCTGACACTACTTTCCATACCTACTATATAATCATATAACCTGTATAACTCACATAATGTACAGAATTTACCAATCTAAGCAGAATACAGTGGACCCCGGCATACGGATCCCCTCCTGTACAAATTGTTTGCGTCAGTGGAAAGAACCAAAAAGAGTTTATTAATTTTAATATTTTTTTTTTTACTCAGTAAAAGTTGTTTAAAAAGAGTCGACCTGTTATACCGACGCTGCCTCTGAAAAAGTTTTTTTCTGTTTTGTTGTTGACAGATTGGCGTTGTGTTTCTGTTTATTTCCTATTTTCCTTCATTTACATGTCTTTTTTTAAGTGTTTTGACTGTTTTTAATATGCAACAATATGATTATATATGCAGCAATATGATTATAGTGTTGGGAATTGGTACTATTGGTAATATTTTCGGGTGCTCGGAAATGATGATCTGCATTTCCATTTTTTTTTCGTACGGGTAAATTCATATCGCAATATAAATTCTCATCGTAGGAACAACAACAAATTCAGTTTGTATGCTGAGGTTCCACTCTATAGGTCAATGATGTAAAGATGGAAAAGCGCATAACTAAAGCTTGTGCTCATCCTAGCACTCAGTTTTATTTAAGCTATACAACTGTAACAATTTATCATTTTACCGTCTGAGTTTAGCCGGAAGAGAGAGTGATTTCTCAGGGTTATTTCCTCTGCACCCGGATTTCTGTTTTAATATTTATTATAATAGCTGTAAAGGTAAATGTAAACTGATTAAAGCCAGAAACAAAAATAGTAAAAGGAAGCATAAAGTTATGATACCTTTAAAATCAGTGAACTTTCCTGCAGACTCTGTTGCTGCACTAAGGCCATCAGGGTTAAAACTCAAAAAAATTTGCCAAAAGTTATTGATGAAAACGTAGAGAGAAGAAGAAACAGGCACTCAGCACTGCTTCTATGTTTGTGGGTTTTGATTTTCGAGTGCGCTGCGGCCTTCGACATTGAGGCTAAAATCCCTTTCATGCTCCAATAGAAAGTAGTTATGTTTAAACGACGAGCAGAAGGTGAAGTATTGATCTTCGCTGGGAGAAGTGGCCTCCTTGTTGTGAAAGGGTCGAAGCACCGAGCGCTGTTCTAATAGCGCAAACATTTCCACACTTGCGAGAATCAAACGCAGCTTTTTTTCGATCCGTGGCTGTCCGACAGAAGCGTTCTCACAGGAGTGGGAGGCGCGCTTTCCTCTCATTTCGTTCATTTCCACCGTTTGGCTGCAACTTTCTTGTTGTGTTGAACTCTCCCAGCCCTGGAGGGATGAGTGGGTAGACCCTGTTGGGCCGGAAGAATATAATGGCCGACTTGACCGAACAACTTTGAAACTTCCAGGTCGTTGGAAGTGGAGGCTGTGTGTCGCTTTGATGAGGCACTATTTCGGTCCTTGATAAAGGTGAGAGAATGGGTGAGCCCTCCAGCGCTAAGTAAAATGAAGACGCTGTTTTTAAAAAGGGAAGAGAAATGAAAGAGCACCGAGCAGAGGAGTAGCGAGGAAGTCGATTCATTCCAAAAAGACCATTACGGCGTGAACTTTGCTTAAGAAACCTGCATGACTGGGAAGCTTGTTCTGTAGCCCGCGGATGAACGCTTATTTAACGGCTTGGTAATGTTTCAACTAACAAAGAGGAAAGAGAAATGGATAGCTTACAGTGGTGTACTGCTCTTTTCATCTCATACAGACCAAAAATTAGCAATATATTATATATTAGCAATATATTAGGAAGCAACATTATCAACTGTGCTGGATTATGCTAATAAATTTTAATGTTATTCAGGTAGTGAGAACAATGTCTGCTATTAGCGAATTCAGCAGGGATTTTAATGAATAGATTTATCAAATAGGCTTAAATTTCAGTACTAGGCCATGACAGCGGGGGTGGACACTATGGACAAGCAATGTTTATATATATATTTTTTGCAGAGAACATCAGATCTGTTACCTTAGGTCGGAGAACTCATGCCTGCATTTATGATATACTCGAACATGAATGCCTAAAAGCTCATGCAATACATTTACATTTACATTTCTGGCATTTAAACTTGCAGTTTAAACCCGGTTTTAAACCCGCAGTTCTAATCAGCAGGCCAGCACCTTGACAACTGAGCTACATCTACCCACCAATTATAAAACAAACTTACTAAAACTTTTTTTTAATATAAAAAGCGTCTATAATGCAGGGCATGCAGCGGAAATATAATGCCTGTGGGGACGTGTAAATAGAACATTTAATTTTATATATAGAGTTCACTTGTATCATATCTGTATTTGATAATAAAGGTTGGCTTATAATTAAAACCCCCTTAAGGTGGCCAAATTATTTCTTAGATTCACACACCAACAGAACATTCTACAGTGATGAACCAGCAAAAAAACAACAAAACGTTTAGGAGAATGTTTGGAAAAGAAAAAAGCTGCTTCAGAATGCAGAATTCAAGCAAAAGTAAGGATTTCTCTTTTGTTTAATGCAAAAAAAGCAAACGTCTGTTTGACTCCTATGTCTTTTATTATTCCTTATATTCCTTAAAAAGTGATGCCTATTTGTCTGTATAAATTATTAACTCATCCAACAGTCATGAATACATTTAAAATCATATGACAATTTTTTGAATAAACTCTGTAAAGCAGTGCGCCCAGAGAAGGCAGGCTGGTAGAGCTGGGAATTGAACCCATGATCCTCTGATCTGCAGTTTAACACCTTAAATCACTAAGCTACCACCCTACACTCTTAGAACAGTGAGAAACAACATCTTTCACATAGCTGTACATAAGATGACTACGAGTAGATGTTGTTGGCGAGACTGGGCGATGCAAGAACTGCGCCAGCTATGAATTTATAGGGATTTAAACTTTGCTTTCCTGACACATCACCCAGGAGTCTGCAAAAAACAAACCCTAAGAGACGATGACATTGAATATCTGTAAAAATCTGCTACAAACTGGCCTTTGCTTCGGTTTATAATCATGTACACTTATGACAATTATTAACTGTTAACAACTATTTTCCACATTGAATTAATAATAAACACATTTTAGCACCTCTGGGAGTGTCTGTTTCAGCCTGGTTCCTCGTCACTGCGTAAAAGATTGCTTCTAGCGTTCTCGGCTGCTTTTATAACATATACTTTTGAATGTCAAATAAAAGAAAAGAAATGGATAGAATCCTCTTTTCTTTCTTTGTGAAACTAAACTATGCTGCCAGCTTGCATGGATTACAAAAAGTATTGAAAGGCAACGCTTGTGTAGAATGCTAAAACAATATGTTTATAGTACGCAATCATCAAAAGATAAGCTGCCAGCTGCATTATTTTGGCAGCATCATCTATTTGAAAGCCTTCACCAGACCAATTCATGTGAAACTTTCAGGCTATGTTGCTTGGTCAGGAGTTTGCACAAAAGGCACCACATGGTTTCTAGCTTTTGTTTTGGGTATAAAAGGGAGGCAGATCCACCCAACACTGTATCAGCTCACCAATCACACAGATATCAACAAGGCTCTCTAGCTCATCATCGCCATGGCCAAGGTAAGCATCATATCTTTAACGAATATTAGAAACTGTATGTGTTTTTGGTGTGTTTTTGACGTGACTTTGCCCGAACAGGTCATCTTCTACGAGGATAAGAACTTCATGGGTCGCTCCTATGAGTGCACCAGCGACTGTTCCGACATGTCCTCCTACATGAGCCGCTGCCACTCGTGCAGGGTTGAGAGCGGCTGCTGGATGGTGTACGATCGGCCCAACTTCATGGGAAACCAGTACTTCATCAGGAGGGGCGAGTACCCTGACTACATGAGCCTGTGGGGCTGGGGCAACAACTGCATCAGGTCCTGCCGCATGATCCCCATGGTATGCTAATAACACTATAACATAATAGTGTTAAAAAACATTAGCTATGCTTTTACATTAGTTTTTTTCTGACATGTCATGTATCTTCTTAAAACCAGTACAGGGGAAACTACAGAATGAAGATCTATGAGAGAGACAACTTCATGGGTCAGATGATGGAGCTTAATGACGACTGCGACTCCATCATGGACCGCTATCACTGGTCTGGCGGATGCCACTCGTGCCACGTGATGGACGGCCACTGGCTCATGTACGAGCATCCACACTATAGAGGCAGGATGTGGTATTTCAGGCCCGGAGAGTACCGCAACTTCAGGGACTACGGCAACTTGAATTACATGAGCGCTAGACGCATCATGGATTCCTGGTATTAAAATAAATCCTGGTTTAATGTGAAATAAACCAATTCTAATGCAATTTTTGAATTAAAAAATGGCAATGAAATAAACAAAGCAGTAAAAATTATCATTGTGGAATGTTTTCTCTTTTAGTGTCCAGGCTAAACACAGAAAAGGGTCTCGGCAGCTTAAATATGTGATGAACATGTTGGCAGGAGTTGTCTTAAACACAAAGATTTTTGGTAAAAAATTCATGCTTATTCATACTATTGGAAAGTGTTCGAGACCTATAAGCAGACATTTTTCAACTTTTTCAACTTATTAGCATATTATTAGCTTTTAATTCTGGGTGTTTTTGAGTTTAAATCACAGAAAACGTCCGATTGGAACAATTTTAGAAGTCAGTACTTTAAGCCTGGGTCCGGCTGTCCTGGGTGGAGCAGAGGTATATGGGGCCCACCCTGTCACATGGCTGTCCCACCTATCTAAGGGGGAAAATGATATAAAAAAAAATTGAATAATATATATATATAAAAATAAAACATATGGGTTTTAATAGCTACATTATCATCCCCTAATTTCTACATACATGAGCCCAAACTTGGCGTGTTTCTCCCATCACTGACTGGTGATATAGTAGAGAAAGTAAGTCTCTTCACAGAGGGGACATTATGGCCTATTTTCTCCCATGGGTCCAGGGCCATCTGGCAGACGGGGAATTTCCTTTCTGGGCCGATGTATATTTTGGCCTGATACATCTTATCGTGTTTTTGTCAGAACAGCCATAAAACTCATAAAAAAAGATTTTTTTGGCATTTTGCCTTTTTTGGCATTCCACCTTTATTCATGGGACAGATACAGAGATGAAATGGGGGAGAAAGGGGGGGGGTGCACCCGAAAGGACCCGAGCTGGAAGCGAACCTGGTTCACCGGAGTGCAGCCACGCATGTGGGTACCGGTGTCTTAATCCACTACGCCACGGCGCCGACCAGGCCATAAAACTCTTATCAGCCAATTTATTTTTTATTTAATTATTTGATGGAGTCTTTGCAGCGGTGTAATGTATTTGCCAAAAATAAATAAATAAAAAAATCAGCTGCCCATTGGTTCTTTTTCTAACTGACATTTAACTGAGCCAATCACATCTTTAAACAACTCACCTTCTGGGTTCTGTGCAGTTTCTCTGGGTTTATCTGTCAAAACATTCAGAAAAAGATGGAGAAGAAACACAAAGAAGACGCAGAGAAATTGCGCGAAAAAGGAACCGGTGCCGGTTTGGGCCAAAATCTTTTAGATCGGCATGTGTCCCAGCGCTGGATGGCGGCAACATTGTCTGAATTTCAACTCCCTGGTGATAAGGCTAGCGCTTCTTAGTTGCGCCGCAATCCAATGGTCATGTGATCTGATTGTGAAACGTTAATATTGCTCCTCGTTATAGTCGTTAATGCACAGAAATAAAGCGGATTTGCAGTAGCGGGAAGCCGTTATTCATACCCTACCCCTATAACACTAACATCACGAAATGCAAGTATTACACAGTTATCGAGAATTTCAGCATTCCACTGCGGCGAATTATGCTCGCCAGTTATTAGTTTTCGAGTCTCTATAAACTCGTGCTTGTGTAGGCCGTGTCGTGTTATTTGAATCAATGTCCTACAGCAAATGAGCAGACTCAAACGTAATGGAGGGAAAAGTCGGCACTTAGTTTGATAATCCATGGTAAATTATAAAAAAAAATAAAAATAAATACCGTGAAGAAAAGAAAGAACGTTTAATTCATTTGTTGGCAGAAGGTCAAACTTCAGGACTTTTTTTTCTCATATAAAGACGGAGATAAACGGGATATAGGAGGCTTATGCGACATGAATTACTTTAAGCGCAGAATAAACAAACCTGTGAGGATCAATATCTGACAACTAAGCACACCAAGATCTGATTAAAACCTCTTGGATGAGAGTTACACATAGATGAGACACACATATAAGCCATGCTCTTAGACCTTGGATTATCAACAAAGCCCTACACACACACACACACACACACAATTCCATACATATTCAGAAACATATACACACACACACACACACACACACACACACACACACATGGGCGGCAGATGATAATCAGGCCATCACAGATTTCATTTTCTCATTCAGCGATGCCCTACACCGCATCCGGACTTAATTTCATTATGGAATCTGAAGGCATTTATTGCACACATCACGTTTTGGTGCTCTCCTGCAAATTGCTCTTGACTTCATTTGAATGTGTGTGTGTGTGTGTGTGTGTGTGTGTGCGTATGTGTGTGGAGACGATGAGGAGGTAAGACATGGAATATTTACTATCTGCACAACTCAGCACTTTCTTTAAATAAGATCTGGTTCAGGTGAGTGTTTCTGATGCGGTGGTGACAAAGTGGTTTCATGTTGATCGAAAAATATTTATCTTCCTCTCTATATTCTACTACGACTGATGTCTTTATTCCTATTAAATGAACCCTGTGGCCTGTATTAGATTCACTACTTTCCGAGACTGCAGTACACCAATACAACATACTCACATACGTCTGCTTGGAATCAGGGTTTAGATTTTGTTCACTTTCCCACAGTGACCCAGGCAACAAAACAATACTGAGAATATTTGTTGCCTTAAAAATGCACAGTTTGAGTTGCTTGAATTGAAACCTGGTGTATCTTTCTAAGCACAGAACACTATAATGTGGACGAAGCAACCGGTCTGATCATCTTAGCATGTTATGAGCTCCAGTGTGTGCAGTTCTATCGAGACTAGAAATTTTAAGATAAAAAGTGAGCCGATAAATCAGAGAGTTTCAACCTCTTAGGATGTGTCTCCACCCCCTAGTCTGTCTACTTCCTCAATGCGCCGCCCTCCCCTCCCGCCAGGCCAAAGTAATGCATACGAACAACATTCACATATCATTTGTTGCGCACAGCATGCATTTATTAGCATTTAGAATATTGAAAGATAAATATATAACCAGTGTACCTAATTCTGTTTCTAAAAGCACAACATGAATCTGCGATTTTTGCCAAGCCACTCCTTTTTTTTTTTTTGTCAGACTTTTTATTTTTTACATACTTTTTTCCTTGAACACCACCATCGCACCAACTCTGCTCTAACGGCTTCCAGATAATTAGCTGCGGGAATAAACAGACTGCCCCTAGTGGATGCATAAATGTGGTTTTATGAGTGTGCACCTCTGAATTAACAGGTTATCAGGCCTCCCTTAACAGGTGCTTTTAAAACCCACATGCTAAATAAGCCACAAGGAGCAAGTTAGCCTTAGGACACTGCTGTAGTACTGAACAAATTCGATTAGGGAAGATTTGACTCCAAATCAAACTGATTCACAGGAACAGACGCGATCAGGATGCGCTAGAATCTGAGTTACAAGCTTAGTTAGCAAGTTATGTGACTCAAGTTAAGTGATTTGACCCGATTCACTTCCTGTCTGGCACACAAGCTGCTAAATAGGTCACAAATACCAAGTTAGTCAATGGAAGGAGCTGTAGTACTGAGGAAAATCAGTGTGGGTATTTTGGCTGGCAAACACGGATAACAAACACTAACGATGATGTGCACAAATCAGGTCAATGCAATCAAGCACGTTGGTTTGTTGCGATTGCGACTCGGTGGGAAAGGCGCTACTGGACTCACCTTCCTCTTGGAGCTTCTTGGCCTCCTCTTCTTTCTTTTCCTTCGCTTTCAGTGCCTCGTCGGTTTTCGCTGAAGAGCAGAGGGAGAAAGAAAATATTGGTTCATGTACTGTAGAAGGCGCTGCAGCAGGACGACCGTACCAGTATTTTGTCATTCTAACAATTTCATTGGATGTGGTTTTTTAAAGCATAATTAGTGCAGATTTCCTGGCACGGTTAAGTCGTCTAATATTTGCCTACTAAAGAGCTCTTCAGTGTTATTTGAAGTGGTGTATGTACTGTACTTCCTTTAAGCATCTCTTCTTCTTTCAGCGCTCACATCAAATGTGGGTTTTTTTTTGTCTGTGCCCTAATTAAAAGCTTAAGAACAATCCCGACGCCGAGGAGCTGCTTTTGTGTACGAATCTTTTAGCAATTCATTTAGGCTGTTGACACGGCTTTTTCTCCGCAATAATAAAGATGTTAGCGGAGATTAAGAAATATAGCGGGGAGTGTGGCGGGACTATCAATACAGCCTGTAAATTAATTACGCCTCTGTTCCTGCACATCATTTATTCCACGTGTCTCCCAAGTGCGATTGCGGGTTTATTGCTATTTTACTCACTGATGAGTGCAACCACGCTAAAACCCAGTCCCTTATATCATTACCTTCAATGAGTTTCAACTTTTGAAATGAAGAGGGAGCCAAGACGAGGAAACACAATGGCGCTGCCAAGTTATTACCAAATCCTGATAGACATTAACCACGCTTGTGTACGCTTAGCAGAAATTTAAACGGATAACATGATCGAGGGTGATCGGATTAGGAAGAAGCACATTTTGTGGGTGTGTTTGGAGCGTGCGAATGTCGAAGAAAGATTAAGCTATGAGGTCGTCCTCGTGACGAGCGCATACATACTTTAGTGAGGCTAGGCTGTCAAAGAACAACGCTGTGACGCTTTTAACCCTCGAACACGTGTACAAGCGCGCACTCAAGTCAAAACTGATAAATACATATATAGACTCAGCAAGGATGGGGTTTTTTTTTCTTTAAAACAACAAAAACACCCTTTCTATTTTTTCCCCCCTCTCTGCACTGTGCTCGGGGCGGTGCAGTATCAAACTGTTTGTCCGTCTCTCGTCTCTGCTGGCTCTCGTGGGACATCTGCCCCCACAAACAAAGAGGAAAAAAAGCATGAGTGCCTATCTTCATTGTGCTGAATACACTAGTACAAATCTCTGTTTTACCCCTATGGATCAACACACACACACACACACACACACGGCAAGCTTGCAGATAATCAGACAATAATTCCACAAACACCACTGCAGGGTGTGGAAGTGGAAGTCTGAACAGAAACAGCTCGAAAATAACTCTTCTGCACAGGACAGTGAGGTCATAATATTTTATACTAATATTAAATATTGAATACTTATCCAAAGAATCGTAATGATTAGTAATGCTTAAAAAAAAACAGTACCCGTGATTCAGAAATACGCTCTCATTATATAACACTTCAGAGGTTCAGAGCTAAGGGACTTGCTTAAGCGGTGGAAACTTGGTCTTTTCGGGATTTGAACTCCTACTACCACCTGTAGTAGAAATCTTAAGCTAACACTTTATGGAAACTAGCAAGTGGTGGTGGCACAGTGGCTAAGGCTAAGCGGATGATTGTGGGTTTGAATCCCAGTACAACCAAGTTACCACCGTCGGGCCCCTGAGCAAGCCCCCTAACCCCAATTGCTCAGTTGTATAAATACCTATAGCATATCAGTACACTGATAGTTTACATCAGCAGTTGACACTTCCTATCTGTTCCACTATCTGTATGTCTGTGTTTATAGGTTTCATATCTCTAACCTGTTGCTAATTATTGTATATCTGTTCCACTGTTACTTGCACATTAATCTCTGTTTACATTCTGGTACATGTTTACATCTATTAACCTATCCGAGTCTACTGCTTTTTGCACATTTTATACGCTTATTACTTCATTCAATCCGGTTAAGTGTTTCTTTATCATCTGTGTTCTCAGTATGCTTGTATGATTCTATTCTATTCTATTCTATTCTATTCTATTCTATTCTATTCTATTCTATTCTATTCTATTCTATTCTATTCTATTCTATTCTATTCTATTCTTATCCATTCTTATCCATTCTATTCTATTCTATTCTATTCTATTCTTATCCATTCTATTCTATTCTATTCTATTCTATTCTATTCTTCCATTCTTTGATTCTTCTATTCTATTCTATTCTATTCTATTCTATTCTTATCCATTCTATTCTATTCTTATCCATTCTATTCTATTCTATTCTTTTCCATTCTTCCATTCTATTCTATTCTATTCTATTCTATTCTATTCTATTCTTATCCATTCTATTCTATTCTATCTATTCTATTCTATTCTATTCTATTCTATTCTATTCTATCCATTCTTATCCATTCTATTCTATTCTTATCCATTCTATTCTATTCTATTCTATTCTATTCTATCTATTCTATTCTATTCTTATCCATTCTATTCTATTCATCTATTCTTATCCATTATTCTATGCTTTCTATTCTATTCTATTCTATTCGATTCTATTCTTATCCATTCTATTCTATTCTATTCTATTCTATCTATCTCTATTCCATTCTATATTCATTCTATTCTATTCTATTCTATTCTATTCTATTCTTTCTATTCTTATTCATTCTATTCTTATCTATTCTTTTTCTATTCTATATCTATTCTATTCTATTTCTATTCTATTCTATTCTTATCCATTCTATTCTATTCTATTCTATTCTATTCTATTCTATTCTTTTCTATCTATTCTATTCTATTCTTATCTATTCTATTCTATTCTATTCTATTCTTATCCATTCTTATCTATTCTATTCTATTCTTATCCATTCTATTCTATTCTATTCTTCTATTCTATTCTATTCTATTCTATTCTATTCTATTCTATTCTATTCTATTCTATTCTATTCTTCTATTCTATCCATCTATTCTTCTATTCTTATCCATCTATTCTATTCTATTCTATTCTATTCTATTCTTATTCTTATTCTATTCTATCTTATTCTATTATTCTATTCTATTCTATTCTATTCTATTCTATTCTATTCTTATCCATTCTATTCTATTCTATTCTATTCTATTTCTATTCTTATCTATTCTATTCTATTCTATTCTATTCTATTCTTTCTATTCTATTCTATTCTATTCTATTCTTATCTATTTCATTCTATCTATCTATTCTATTCTATCTATTCTATCTTATCCATCTATTCTATTCTATTCTATTCTATTCATATTCTATTCTATACCTTCTTATCTATCTAGATTCTATTCTATTCTTCTATTCTTATACTTATCATCTATATCTATTCTATTCTATTCTATCTATTCTATTCTATTCGTCTATCTACTTCTATTCTTATCCATTCTATTCTATTCTATAATTCTATTCTATTCATTCTATTCTTATCATTCTATCTATTCTATTCTATTCTTATTTCTATTCTATTCTATTCTTTCCATTCTTTCTATGATTATTCTATTCTATTATCATTCTATTCTATCCATCTTATCTCTATTCTATCCATTCTTATCTGATTCTATTCTATTCTTATCTTCTATTCTATTCTTATCCATTCTATATCTATTATTCTATTCTATTCTCTTTCATATCCTCTTCTATTCTATTCTATTCGATTCTATTCTATTCTATTCTATCCAGTTCTATTCTATTCTATTCTATCTATTCTATTCTATTCCATTCTATTCATTCTCTTCTATTCTATTCTTCTATTCTATTATTCTATTCTATTCGATTCTATTCTTATCTATTCTATTCTATTCTATCTATTCTTATCCATTCTTTCTATTCTATTCTTATCCATTTTATCTTCTATTCTATTTATTCTATCCATTCTATTCTATCTTATCCATTCTTTCTATTCTATCTATTCATTTCTATCTATTCTATTCTATTCTATTCTATTCTATTCTATCTATCCATCTATTCTATTCTATTCTATTCTATTCTATGCTATCTCTATCTATTCTTATCCATTCTATTCTTATCTAGTCTATTCTATTCTATTCTTATTCTTTATTCTATTCTTATTCGATTCTATTCTTATCCATCTAATTCTATCTATCTTATTCTTTCTATTCTATTCTATTCTATTCTATTCGTTATTCTATTCTATATCCATTCTATTCTATTCTTATCCATTCTATTCTATTCTATTCTATTCTATTCTATTCTATTTTATTCTATTCTATTCTATTCTATTCTATTCTATTCTATTCTATTCTATTCTTATCCATTCTATTCTATCATTCTATTCTATTCGATCCATTCTATTATTCCCCATTCTTCTATCCATTCTATTCTATTCTTCTATTCTATCCATCTATTCTATTCTTCTATTCTATTTTATCGATTCCTATTTATCTTATTCTATCCATTCTATTCTATCCCTTTCTATTTCTATTCTATTCTATTCTATTCTATTCTATTCTATTCTTCTATCCATTCTATTATTCTTCCATTCCATTCTTTTATCTTCTATTCTATTCTATTTCTATTCTATCCATTCTATCCATTATCTATTCTATTCATTCTATCTATTCTATCTTCGATTCTATTCTTATTCTATTCTATTCTATTCTATTCTATTCTATTCTATTCTATTCTATTCTATTCTATTCTATTCTATTCTATTCTATTCTTATCCATTCTATTCTATTCTATTCTATTCTGATTCTATTCTATTTCTATCATCCATTCTATTCTATTCTATTCTATTCGATTCTATTCTTCTATCTATTCTATTCTATTCTATTCTATTCTATTCTATTCTATTCTATTCTTATCTATTCTATTCTATTCTTATCCATTCTATTCTATTCTTATCTATTCTATTCTATTCTATTCTTATCTATTCTATTCTATTCGTACCCGTTACTTAAGACTAATATCCAATAATCTACGAGAATTCATGAATAAGCTACACTGATTTATTTTAAGCTGTTAAAAAAGCTCCTGGTTAAAATTCTACTTAGAAATATATATTTGCGTTTACATATTCTATAAGTATCAGTTTCTTTTTAAGTTTTTCCCTGCCACCGCTGCCTCTGGCTTGCTCATCTGGAATGAATATTAATTTTGCATTGAATTTGTCGCATTTATTCGAAAAGGTTTCTATTTTTAAATCTGCTTTTAGACAATGTCTCTTGTTAAAAGTACTAAACTGAAACTGAATGAATAGGTTAAAAATTGGACAGGAAGGTAACATGATGCATTTAGCGTGGTAGCGCAGAGGTTATGGTGTTGGGACCGTCGACTGGAAGATCATGGGTTCTTAGCCCCTGAGCAAGGCTCTTAACCTCCAATTGCTCATTCAGATAAATGACATTAACGTAAGTCAATCTGAATAAGAGTGTCTGCCAAATGCCTTAAATGTCAATTATTCATAACAGTAATTATATTAATCACATTTTATAAAGATGAGGGGCGTGTTCAAGGTCCCAGCAGTGGAAGTTTTTTGGGACTTGAACTCACAACTCGCAGTAGAAAACTTGAGCTAACACTTGGCTAAGGAACTGTGTCACACTGCTAGATACTTTGACTTCATCCACACTTCATTCCATTTCGTCCCTTAACGTGTCCTCCGTTAAAATCCAATTGTGAGTGCGTGAGTGTGTAATCACAGCCTCGGCTCCCTGGAGTCATGCAGCCACGCTGAGCCTTGCTTCATTTAAACAGGTCCTTGTTACCATGTCGCGTGCACATGCAGAGACTGGAACTAGTGTAATCCCCCACCCCCCCCACCCCTAACACTAACACACACACACACACACACACACACACACACATATACACGGTCTCGCCTCTCTTCCTTTTGGTGAGCCAATTAGCCACAGCGGCTCGTTAGGATCCAACGTAATAACGACAAAACATCAGGTGGAATGGGGCCGGGCTCCATTATCATCCGAGTGATTGATGGTTACGTGTTTGAGGAAGACGCAATTTAGATTCAATAAAATCTAAAATGCAATCTGATTTATCCGACGCAGGAGGGCTAGAGGGCTGCTCCAGCCCCGCCCACCCCGCCATTTTCTTCACCCGATTCTTATTACTCATTTGAAAAGAACCAATTCATTGGGATAATCGGGACGGACTGAAGGAGGTCGCCGGTTCCCTCGGAGATGATATTAAGCAGACACGTGAGATAAGTTATTAAATTTGAGTGTGCGGCCGCCACAAAAGCCTGCCCTGAAGCGCGTAAGGCACGCTATGCAAATCGACACATGTACAGTAGGGGTGAAGATGTAGACAGATCGGATTGCGCCTAAGTGCCTGTGAGGCGGCGCTCGCTTTTTTATTGAAAGTTTACATTTACCGAGAATAGAAAATGAAAAAGTTACACAATGTGATGCCGTTTGTGAAAAAAGAAAGGTGCAGTTAACGAGAGAGGGTGAGTTTCCTTGGCATCGGTGTTTGTTAAAGGCTTCTGCGGTTCAGAACAGGTTCTCTGATGACAGCGGTGTGACTGTCCGTGAATCTGGTTAGAACAAACTGTTAGTCTTTTATATCCAGACTTGAATTTTTACAGCCTTCAGTAGTTGATCAAAATGCAAAAATGGAATTTGATCAGCCACGATTCTGCCTGGCGGGAGGAAATAAAAACTGAGGATACGGAGTGTTGCTGCGTCTCGGTCCTGTGTGTAAATGAGCTGCAGTGAGTTTGCTGTAAATCTAAAGATACCAGGCTAACCCAAGAAACCTCGCAGCAATTTATTTACCAAAAGAGGAATTTTCTTTTAAAGAATGGTAGAAAATGTATCTGCATGTGTGGGGAATAAAACACACACATTTTTATAAAGATGACTTACCTGTTGTTTTAGAAATTAAAAATGTAGAAAATGATGTAAAAATGCCCCAAAATGGTGCTGGTAAGGTCACATTTTGTTTACATTGGGATTTTTTATTTGGACTATATAACCTAAAACTGCTGTTTCGCCCAACATCCTTTCTCTATTCTGCATTTTAATACACTGACAATTTATACAGTAGGCGAAACTGAGTATGCGAGGTGAGTACTATGTCTGAATCGTAACTATACGAAATACCAGTGGGCAAGAAGTTCCCGGATGATCTGTCAGTACCATCAGGAAGTAGGATGGACACTTTACTATCCCATGACCCTGCGGGAATAATCACCTGACAAACGCGGATGTGGCGGGAAGGGATGACGCTGCATTTTTCAAGTGCTTTAAAACATAGTTTCTTGTAGTTAAATTAGCCTTTTTTAACATCATTTAATTTAAATCTCATCGGATTTTTTATTAGTGCTGCTGTGGCGTCATATGTACATACTTAAATACAGTACCTACTTCGCCAGGATCCGCAATTCACTAGTTTCCTGTTCTTTCCTAACTACTGCCAGTTATAAAAACTATCTTACTATGTGTGTTATACTATATATACTATTTTTACAAAATAATTTACACCATTTTTCCTCTATATATTTTTTTGTATTGTAAAACTGCTTTGCAACAATGTCCATTTGTTGAAAGCTCAAACTGAATCAAGTTTTATTTTTAAGAATAGAAAATTGGAAAATTCCTCTAAATTGGAGGAAGAGAAACTTTAGCTAATGAGTGTAAAAAGGTGGCAATAAATGTCAGAGAGGGTTTAATACTCCGCAAATTTGAATAATTGCTTATTTCTAAGATTAGTGACAAAATCACGTTAATTTAAAGACAGACGAGTCAAAATCTTTATCCATATTACACCAGCAGCATTTATACAATACATTAATAAATTAATAAATTGTAAGCAAAAACTATATATATAGTTTTAAAATCTTTCCCCTTTCCCTCCGCTTCGGACCTTTTCTCGTTTTCTATGATAATTATATATTCTATCTATCTATCTATCTATCTATCTATCTATCTATCTATCTATCTATCTATCTATCTATCTATCTATCTATCTATCTATCTATCTATCTATCTATCTATCTATCTATATCTCTATCTGTCTATCTAACTAATCTATCTGTCTGTTTAACTGTCCGTCTCTGTCTGTCTGTCTATCTATCTATCTATCTATCTATCTATCTATCTATCTATCTATCTATCTATCTATCTATCTATCTATCTAATTAATACAATAGAAACAACAGTAATCATAGTTACACAATTTAAGAAACGTATTGCACCATGGTTCGTTGTTGTTATTGTTTAAAAATCAGTAGTAACAGTGTGTGTTATGATTTTAAAGTCTAATAGCAGCAAGTACACACGCGTGCACACACTCTGCAAACAATAACGCTTAATAGGCCAAAAGAAAAAAAGTTTTTAAAAAGGTTGCAGCAAATATTGACACATTTCCCCGGGACGCAGTATTGATCAGGAAAATCTTTCTTCTAGCTTCAGGGCCTTTTCACCGACTCCCACATGGAGAGACCAGAAAGCTAGCAGGTTGGTTTCTCTCCTGTGTCCGGCAGGAGAAATAACAACAGATGATTAAACAAAACCAAACAAAAAATAACCAAGGTGGCATTATGAAACTATCTGAAAGAGGTGAGAGAGGAAGAGAGAGAGAGAGAGATGGAGTGTAGTCCTGCTATTCTTTTAAAAATTGTTTACAGCAGAGCAATTACAGCATGGTGGCTGAGAGATAGGAATCCTCTCGGGACCATAGACCGTAACTGCCTAGATCTTTATCTCATAGTGTTCTCCCTTCCCAAAACAGAGCCCTAAACCTTTACAACTCAACTCTACTCTCTCTCTCTCTCTCTCTCTCTCTCTCTCTCTCTCTCACACACACACACACACACACACCACCTGTTTCACCCGCCTCACAGTCGTCCAGTCCAGCCTCAGGCTTCTCAATCAAACCAGACATCAGCCATCCTGGTCCTCTGTGATTAATTACTCTGGTCTGACTAGCAAAAAAAAAAAAAAACTAGTGCATGTTTGTATGTGTGTGTGTGTTAGCCCCTGCAGCAGGTGCACACCCCTGGTGAGGCATGCAATGCATAGTGTTTGCTTACCTCGTTGGTTTAAGCCTCTAGTTATTTTAATCCTTGACATCTCACTAGACTATACACTATGGAATGAGGTGGAGGAGAAGGAGGAGGAGGAGGAGGAGGAAGACGAGGCCTAGCTGGCTATCAAATGTGTAGCTTAAACCAGTAAAACTAACAGTCCTCCACTAGTTGAATAATGATGCAACTCTTTATCAAATTCCGGTTGGTCAGAAGGAGTTTGTTATAGGTTATTATTTTTACAGTCATATACATAAGATACTGAAAATCTCACAATATCTACTGATTACAATCATCTAACTGAAGTGACTTTTTATTAAAAAAAATTTAAAAGACGTCTTACGTGATTAGTTGCAACATCTGGAGAGACAGACGAATTTTTCAGGACAGGTGATTTTAGGACAGGCGTGAAACAACCGCATTAAAGTGCGAGATAGGCATGGCAGTGTGACGTAAGGATGAGTGTCAGCAAACGTTTAGTGGCAAAGAAACTCGTTTAACTCAACAGACAAAAGCAAGAGACAACTGAACTGTCTGCATTTTTACACTCATCAACCCAATCCAGATTGAATGAATATGCAAATTAGGAGTCCACACAAACCTGGGACATGCCACGCCCCTTTTTGAGTCTGCACTCGACTGTGTTAAATTATAAAAATAGATCATAAAAATCTTTGAGAGTAGTAAAAAACAACAGTAGTGCCGAGCGAGTGCTTAGGTGGAGTTACAGTCGCAAGCAAAAAAATAAATAAACGACTGCTAGCTAAGTGGTTAAGTTGTTGGCCTGCCAAGTGTAAGATTGTGGGATCGAACCACCAGGTGAGGCCACAGGTGGGGCCACTGGGAGGCCCCTGACTAAGGCCCCTAACTGCTACAGTCAAATAAATATAGAGATAAATGTAAGTCAGTGTAAATAATGGTGTTAGCCAAATTCCATAAATGTACCTCTGACACCAAATGTATTAAAAAATACATACACATAAACAGCTACACAAAATTGTATTTTAAAAAGAAAAAAGAAAAAAGAAAAAGAAAAAAGGCTCCTTGTAAAACTATCTGCGTATGAACAAATGCTTATAATGCTGTTAATGACGGGGTGCATGAACACAAATTGTTCTGTGTAATGTTTTAAGGTGACTGTGTGGATTTTCAGGAGGTGTGTGTATGTGTAGAGGTCTTCACATTCAAATGCCACTCAAATGGAATCCGATTGTCAGACTTGGAGGATTCCTGATAAATCAGTGCCACACCAGACGCCAAACATAATAATGTCCACCGGGTTACACAATTGGAAAAATGTCCCTTTGAATACAGAACGCACACACACACACACACACACACACACACAGACGTATTAAGCCTAGTCTACAGGCTCAGAATCCCACACAGGGTTAAACACCTGCCCATAAAGACATAAAGCACGGGGAAGAAGGAGACGACGGAGAGGATGAAGAATGACAACAACGCGATTATCCATTAAAGGAAATTTAGCACCGGTGCTGACTGGAATAATGAGGGCAATAGGTTAAAGACATGCTGAGTGAAAACTGTGAGGCAAATGTTGCCACTAGGTGGCATGGTGCACTTCAGAGGGCTGTAGAAGACAGGAGGGAAAACACACACACACACACACACACACACAAGCGGATTAGTGTTTGCCATTTCTGAGCGGCCTCGGTGCATGCAGCTCCATTAAACCCACTTCATGTACATCTTGTACGGCGTAATTTGCTTCAGGGAAATTAGAGTTGAGCATGAATTTCATTTGCACGACGACAGAAACGAGCGGAAGTCAAACGCTGAGACTAGCGCAATTAGCGTGGCTTCAGATGCCGAGCCGCGAATGGAAATAAACATGGAGAAGATGACTTCTGTTTCCTGTTTAACAGTTTAGACTTGAACAAGTAGAAACAGCAAAGGGACAGAGACGATATTGGGCCTGGCACCAGGGCTCAGTCAAATTGGGGGGCTGTGGGTTTGGGGTAATGGGCTTGGGGGTAAGAGACTTAGAATTAGAAGTATAAATTAATATAAATATATAAAGACATTTGGGCCTGCCATGTGACATGGTGAGCCTGATCCTGGATATACTGACTAGTCTGTAATTTCTAGACACTGATTTACCCAATGCGGTCACATTTAAGCCCAAAGTAAATGATGTCCGTGATATATTAATGGAGCAAACAATCGCACGCAGATCATCTCATATCTCATATCAGTATGATGAATAATTCATAAAGGATGCGTAAGAGGCTTTGGAGACGAGATCGGTGCTGCAGCGTACACACTGTGTTTCATTACGCCGCTTAATACAGTCTGTTAGACGGTAATTAAGCCGTTCCTCGCTGAACTGTTTGGAGGAGAAAAACAATTAAATTTATTACACATATAGGTAAAAAATAAAACAAAAGAAAACAAAAAAAAAAAAACCCTCGTTGAGTTTTTTTTTTTAATCCTACGTTGTTTACATAGCTTATTATAATAAGACGAGCGAATTGGACACTGGACGATTTATTTTAATTCATTTTAAAACGTCTAACCAAACTAACGCACAAAGAAAAGAACGAAAGGCTTCGAAACAACTTTCATTAACAGCAATTAGTTAACTGAGGAAGGTATTTTCCAGGAAATGAACACAACAAAAATCCCATAAATCAACAGCATGGTAATGTGATGGAATTCAAATTAGCGCTGAGTGATATGACCTAAAATCCTAACCTCGATTAAGGAAACATTTTACCGAGATTAACATTAACAAATATCTTTAAAATTGTGTCAGCTTGGTTATGTTTGGAATGGATTTTCCAATCAGCAGACCAAAACCTACCACTGAGCTACCACTTCACCTGAAGGGTTAACTAAGTGATAAGCAATAAACAATCAATCCCCTTATCGCGCTTGTGTTATACACTTTTTTTTAAAGCTAAAGATTTCGGAAAAACCTATCTGACCGTTAAAAGGCGCCGCCGCTGAAGCCATCCGTGATAAACCTGTCTTAATTAATGTCCTCTTACCCTGAGCTTCGACTCAGTACAGTAATATTAACCCGAGTTCTACCTCGTTACCCACAATGAATCACTTCCTACTGACCAATCAGAACGGACCAGTCAGCAGCCTTGCGTTCTCAGAACTGTATCGAATTGTACACAGCGCATCCTTAACCCCCGGGCGCGCTCTTTATCATGATGAAATATTCACATGATGAAACTTTTGCCTCACTCCCCTTCTTCGCCCACATGGCCGTGATTTCCTGATTTGGTTTGGAACTGCAGCGCCGACAGCAGCCTGGTGACGATAATCCCAGGCGATTTCTTTAATTATCTAAGTGAATATTGGATATCCTGTTAGGAAAAACACACACAACTGGGAGTTTCCTTTTTCATCTCCTACCACATAAAGCTTTGGCAGATCTATACTGTTTTATTAATGAGAGTTTGATAGAAAACTGGAAAACAAACATGTACACACACACACACACACACACACACACACACACACAGACAAGCCAGACACATGTCCAAGCACAGACACAGAAACACATTCAGATGCACACATACACACAGACATGCACACACACAAAAACAAGTGCATACACACGGACACAAAACACATGCACACACACACACACACACACACACACATACACACAAGTGTAAGCTCACACGCACGCACACACAGAAATTAAAAGTGCACATAAAAACAAGTGCATGCAAAAGTGCATACACACGAGCACACACAGACACAAACACAAGTAAGCACAAACACAAGTGCTCGTGCTCGTACACACACAAGCACACACACACACACACACACACACACACAAGTGCACAGACACACAGAAGCGTACTCAAGTGCATGCACACACGGAAACGCAAGTGTGTAACCACAAATGCGCACGCACACGTACACAAGTGCACACACAAGCATACACAAGTGCACACAAACACACAAGCTTATATTTCCATGCTTTCTTTTACTTCTACTGGTTGTATTTGGCGACTCATCTAAAAGTATAAAAATTGGACTGGGACTCTGCTCTCTCTCCCGCTCTCCTCCTCTCTGACCTGAACTTACATTGTTGGAAATCTTTCTAAAGGCACACCATAAAAGACTGGACCTATGGAGCGGCTTGTTTGCTTGGGTTTAAGTCCAGAGACCTGCTTGTATAGAAACCCAACAAAAGAGGCATGTGGGTGACCGACTTGAAAGGGGCCAGTGCTTTTTCCCTACACTCTCAGTAAACTTCTTCAGCGGTTAGAATCTCGTCAGGCTTTCAGAGCAAGCGGGTCCACACAAACGGTCACCGGGCCTCACCTCGGACCAGCACGTGGTTGAAGAACCAGGGGTTTTAGATGTTTACTCAGGTTGTAAAAAGACTTCTTCAAGGCCAAAATGGAGCAGGCAACTGACTTAGGATAAAAGGCGGGAGGGAGGTTAGAGCAAAGATCACCATGTCGAGGAGTCAGACGAGTGAAGCTGAGCTTTGATATGTAGAGCCTGGTGAACTTCTTATGCTGAAGTACGTTCAGGAGAAAGCGACCCGGTAAAATATTCGAGGAGACTCAAGGCTCAACCAGACCCTAATCTCTTGATCTTATCTTTTGTGTCTGTCCTTTGTTGGACCCTTTCATCCCCCTCAAAGAGCCTGTTGACCCCTACGTCATGGACGCTCATCATCTTGACTCACCTCTCCTGCTCTGTTGGACTTTCGCTCTGCTACTGCTCTCACACTGGACTAAAGGGCTGAATGCCTTTTACGCTGCGTTCCAGAAGGCTTGTGTGTGTGATGTTTAAACATCTGTCTAATGTATGTATGTCAACATATGAGCAAAAATATACATAGATTGACGCTAAGACTCTACAAAAGTATTGGGACAACCGACCGTCACATCCATATGTCTCAGTTAGTTGTCTGTGCAGGTTTTCCACTAGATTGGGTCATGTGACTGTGGGATTTGTGTTCATTCAGTCCTAATAGTAATAATGAGTTTAGGCAGTACTGTTGGATAATGAGGTCTGGGGTTAAAGGCCCCATATTGAAGGTTGAGTCAAAGTCAGGGTTCTGTGCAGGACAAGAGTTCTTCCACTTCAACCAGAACGTAGCATGACTTAATAGAGCTCAAAGGATTTGTGCACAGGGTCATTGTCAAGCTGGAGCAGTGTTCGGGACTCTCAGTTACAGTGAAGAGAAACATTAATGCTACAGCATATGAAGACATCATAGAGAGATAACTGCATGCTTCTAGGTTTGTAGCAACAGTGCAGTTAAGGTGGCTACTAACTTTTGCTGATATGTTGGAGCTGAAACTGGTCTCCATGGCCCTGTCCAAATACCCACACTACAACCTAAGGTCTTTTGGAATTTTGGAAGTGCACACTTTATTTGTGCACAAGGGAACAAGAGCGCTGACATGCAGAGATGGGTTGGTCATTGACATCGTCGCAACACCAACGAGACAAAATATGGCGATGCCAGTAGTCGCGTTGTACACAGTATTGCTGCTAAAAATGATAACTGACGAATGTTTATGAATAAAAATAAGTAACTTTTCCAACCTTGTCCATTTTGCTCTTCCCAAAACTCAGATTTTTCTTTTTTTTCCTCCTCATTGGTTTAAAACATTAAATCAGATGAATTATGGGTAATATCTTTAGATAAAGTCCGCTTGAACCCACACTTACAAAAAGTGTGCATTAGAGGCATAAGTGGTCAGGGCGGAGAAGCTCTCCAGCGAATTGGGACACCCTACGCCCTTGCACCCTTCAGCAGGAACACGCAAATGAAGGGCACAAGGGGTGGAAACTGAACTATTTGTGGTGCACTACCTATGCACATTAAATGCACGCAATCAGACAATCATGTAACCGACGTAACAGCAGCAAACTATCAGTGCATAAAGTCTCGAATATACAGATCAAAAGTCTTAGAACAAGCGAGAACGTTATCTCAGTGACGCTGACCATGAAGAGATCGTTGTAAATGCCATACAAACAAAGTTGAACTGTTCAGTGAGCTGAAGTTCTTTGCTTGCTGTAAAAAACTGTTCCTCCATTTTACTGTTGGGGTTTCAGCGTAACAGGAAAAGGTGAAGCAGTTGGTTGGCTGGTTCTTGTCACATGACCTGCAGTATGTCTGAAGCATTCTGAAAAGTTGAGATGATTTAACTCGTGGCTGCACGGGCGCTTCCCCGGCACCGGGAAAAAAACTAGCTTGCGATTGTGTTGCTCTCTTTTTGCACCCACTTGCTGCGAGTCTACATTAGAAATAATAAAAACGAGTGTGCAAAAGACGCGATACGTGAACGGCCCCAGGAAATCTTTTTTCTTGACGAAGTTGCTGCAGCCTTTGCTTGTTAGGAATAAATAAAACTAGATTTACATTTTAATATAAACTTTTTTTTTCTTTTTTCTTGTAAAGACGTCTCGAATGTTAAACGTGCTATACAAATAAAATCCTATTGAATGAACCACTTTTTACACCTTCAGTGAAGAGTAAATCAGCACAGGACACACACAGCATGTCAGCGAGGCATGTTAGAGCAGCAGCAGCAGCAGCAGCAGACTACAACGGACACCACACCTGACAGTCACTAACGAAAACACTAAAGCTACAGGGAACAACAGCCGAACCGATCAGGACATACCAAAGATCTAAATTCTTCAACTCTCCATTGGAGTGGTGATGATGATGATCATACAATTTTTACTCACATATCCTTATCTACAGTTTTTACATGTGATTCTAGAATTAGAGATACATTTGACATTTTAGGAAGTTAAGAAAAAAAAAAACAAACAATGCCATGTGCTCTTAGCATCTATGCTAGCAAGTGGACTGTTTGGCTAATTAGGTTTCCGGCTAAATTGTCAATTATGCCACTGTCACAATTTTTTAACAAGGGTATTTTTACATATGTACTAATTTGTTTTGTGGACAAAAATACTATAAAGAAATTAAAAATAAAAAAAGGAAGTAACTTGTGTTTGACAAGCGTGGAATTATTGTAATTTAATTATTTTTTGCGTAAGATAGAATTTCGGGACTGAATTTCTGTTAGTAAACAGTTTTTTTTTCTTTAACTTTCTAAAATACCAAATGTATCTCTAATTCTAGAATCGCCCATGTAAAAACCGTAAATTAGGATATGTGAGTAAATAAAATCATTATTAAAAAATGATCACATTACCCAATATGTGATCAATGATCAATTGTGATCAATGGTGGTAACACAGTGCTTTAGATCTTGATGTTGAGGGAAAATGACATCCATACTATCTTACATAGTTATTGGGAGAAATTCCACTAATTTAAAGGTAAAGTATGGGATGGTAAAAGAATTGGCTCAAATTGTATGCACACACATTTACAAAAAATAAATATTACTGTTATATAATTAATCTATTGCTGTAGAATTAGGAGAATGACTATTCAAGGCTTTTATAATTAAAAAAAATAAAATATTGCCAAAAGAAAATGAAAATAAATTAAATGAATTTAAATGACACAATGATACATGATGGAAAAATACACTGACTAATTCAGCCAACAAGAAATCATTATTTTCAGCGATATGAGACTCTTTTTTACAGAATATCTTAGATTGTTATGGCCTGTAACATCTTGTGATCCATGAAAATAAGTTACACGTTTTAAAAAGAATTTAAAATCAAATCATTAAACAAAAAAACAAAATGTACCCACAATTATAGCATCACCCACATGCACACACATCTGTGCGTGTGTGTGGCTCTTAAGTGTGTGTTAAGTGTACAAAGGTGAATAGGCTCAGTTTCAGCCATGAAGGGTGGCCAAGTTAGATCCTATTGAGAGAGTGTGAAGAGCAGAGACCCCCCTTCGGGACCCCTGCTCATGAAACGCAAACGTCGGCCGACAAACACAAGATTCCCTATAGAGGTGGCCACTTAGAAGAGAATACCAGGCTGCCGAGAGCGGCTGGGTCTCAAGCAGAGCCCAGCAGGACCAGGACTAGTGCTTAAACATCCAAGACAAAGAGCTAGAGACACGGTGGTCTGGGATTGTGCTCAGTCAGGCGCTGCTACTTAAGTCCAGAAAAGCGGTTTGTATGACGGGTAAAGGGATTTATATTCCACATCTCTTTATTTCTGGATCACTTCAGAGCTTACATATAAAACAGCGGCAGGAAAGAAAGAAAGAAAGAAAGAAAGAAAGAAAGAAACAACAACGCTCCAGCGAGTTGACTCCCTCCTTACAATCCCGGCTCTACCCGTCTCACCCGCTTATTTTTATCACTTTGCTTAAAATATCAATTAGTGCAATGTCTGTTTCGCGCTGAATTCTGTGCCGCTGTCTATCACATGGTCTGAACCGATTTACAGCGTGTTTTTTTTTATTTTTTTTTTGCCTCTGCCATGCTTTGCCTTCTGAGATGCTAGTAGACACAGCCCTGGGTGCAATCACCGATTCTCTTTCATTATGGGCGAAATAGGCAAGGTGAGGGAGATTATTAGAACTTTCGAATGATCACAAAGCTTGGTGCGCCCTGTCTGATCCCTCTGACGTGTAATTCATTTGGCTCTCTCCCTTTTTTTTTCCTCCTCCTTCTCCTCCACCCCCACCTCCAGCGGCGGACATTATTCATGAACATCTGCGGAGCACTAAATATTGCACAACTGAAGAAGCTGTACTTTGACTTTAAAATGAAGGTGCCAGCGCAGGAGATCGGCCTAGAAATGGACGAGGCCTCTCATTAGCTTGACCTGATGCAAGACAAGTGGATGTGGATACAGTGGGTCACGTAACACCTGTGCTTTAAGATGGAAAAGTACAAACTTTCAAACTTAATGCTACTAGAAGGCAGAATATCTACAGGAATTTAGTTAGGATAACGGTACAGAAATAAAGAAAGGAATCCAAGTCTAGGTCTATATTCTCCTTCTCGAGCAGGTAAATCTGAGTACCGTAGATAAAAGCGAACCCCTCCTTTAGTGAGTACACACACTACCTGTTTTCACACACAACTGCAGGGGTTGTTCTGGAGTGGACAGAAAAAGGCTACAAAAACAATAAATACACACAAATAAAAAATAGGGAAGTGGTAGCTTAGTGGTTAAAAGGTTTTGGACTGCTAATTGGAAGATCCGGGTTCGATTCCCAGCGTCACAAAGTTACCATTGTTGGGCCCCTTAGCAAGGCCCTTAACCCCCAATTGCTCAGTTGTATAAAAGAGATAATCATAAGTCACTCTGGATAAGGATGTCTGCCAAATGCTGTAAATGTAAAAAAACAAAATTATAATAATTAAATTATTGACAGAATTTTAACTCTCTGAATATGAGAATATCCATTATTACTTATTATTATTACTAATATTATTCATATTTCCAAGTAATGTTTTATAGTTATATATTTTATAGTAAGTGGTTGGACTGCTGACCAGAAGATCGGGGTTTAATTCCCAACACCACCAAGTTACCACCAAGTTACCACAGCTGGGCCCCTAAAACTCTAATAGCTCAGTTGTATAAATGAAATAAATGTAAGTGGCTCTGGATAAGAGCGTCTGCTGTACATGTAAATGCGCACACAATTTAGATTTTTGCTATTACAGCGCTGTTGTAGCTTTTATTTGCAGGCGTATTCTAGCCATGCCTGAAGTTGGAGCATCGATCAGTAATGTATAAAAAAACCCCTATGAAATAGCCATTCCCTCATTAAACCTGAACAACCTTAAAAAAAACAACCAAAAAACCTTTCATTTTTAATGCAAACGTTTCAGTCCATTCTCACGGTCTATCTATAGCTGCGTTATTTGGCAACCTGGTTGACACTAATTATCAGTTTGAAACTCTAGTATAATTATATTTGCACCTGAAATCCCTATCAAACATTAGGGAGGTTTACAACCTGCTTCAAGTCCACGATAAGTGATAAATAATCTGAATTAGTTATAAACAAATCCTACTCTATTTCTCATTAGACAAAAGCAAGCACTAATCCACTGTCCAAATGGCACTAGTCATTAACGCCATTGCTGGGTTTCTAATCCCTGTTTTAAAAACAGACACATGTACACACTGTTCCGCTAATCCAATTTGTTGTTGCAAAGCTTTTAAACCAATCCATCTGGATTTTTGTCTACTTTCCCTATTTGGCAACCAACAGGCTGGAATACTGTGTGTGTGTGTGTGTGTGTGTGTGTGTGTGCGAACGTCTTAAAGCGGCTTTTTTGTACAGCGCTTCAGCTGCTATATCAGCCGGCCTTTTGACAAGACCTGAAATAGGCGTCTGGCTACGAGCGCCGCTTATTGCGAATGGCAGATGAAGTTCGCCGTGGCGGTTGGAGGCGAAATGAGCTTTGACAGCTTTGTCAGAGCGTTCAAGGCATTCAGTGGCAGGCCAGAGATTCAGCGCAATCGCGTGCCTTTCATCTCCAGAATGTGGGGCTCGGACAGTCTCCCCAGAAAAAGAAAAGAGAAGAAATAATACTTTCTTTTATAGTAGAGGGAAAAAAAAAAAAAAAAAAACTCGGACAGGAATGACAGATGATGCTCCGAATGTCAGAATGGCAGGAGTAAATTTGAGAAGAAAGGGGAAGAAGAAGCGGAGTCTGCGATGGGCTGGATGCACAACCAACATGTCAGCAGATGTTAAGGTGGTTTGGAGGAAAACAACATGGGAGCAAGAAGGCGGCTGGTTTTTCCTGCCAATCCACACCACGAAAGCATAAATAACTCCTAGCCAGAACCACTGCATATCTAAGAGACACTAAAGGCAGAGGATGCAGGACAGCAGACGCAGCTCCAAAAAGAAAGATTGAGAAGACAAACACAGCAAGGGGCTTCTGGTGTTACACACTCGGATGAAATGGAAGTAAAATTCAATCTGATTTTTATTTACTGTGTCACATTAGGAATAAAGCAGGCTTATAAACATGCTGTTAGGGAGAAAGAAAGAAAGAAAGAAAGACAAGGAAAACAGCTGGTATGATGCTGCCTCACACAGCGCTAAGTCATTGACATTCCATTAATTAATTTTACAGAACTATTTTGACGAATAACCTTGTTAAATTTACTAATAAACATCACATCAGGCTATTTAACTCTTTAGTCTGCAGTTAGTTCAATACCAGCTGGACATCTCACCAGCCCTGTGCTGTTAAAGTAATCTCATCCTTCAGATTTGACAACTGCACTGTGTTACATGATACGCTAATAAAGTGATCCTTGATGCATCTCAAATCTGTTCATCATGGATTAATGGTGTTTACTTTTACAGGCTAAAATAAAAAGACGCTACTGAGATCTAACAAAGAGCTGGCAAACACGCTAATGTTTACATATCTGGCATTTGGCAGACACCCTTATTCAGAGCGACTTACATTTATCTCTATTATTTCATTCATTCAACTGAGCAACTGATGGATAAGGGCCTTATTTAGGAGACCAAAAAGGGCAGCTTGGTGGTGCTAAGAATCAGATCTGCGATGTTCTGGTTAGTAAGGCTACCACCTCCCACATTCCTAAATTGCAACCCAAACTTGATTAATCCAATGTATGAATAATGTAAAAGTTAGTGTCTGTTTAAAGGCCTCATCAGACACCTATTTGTTATAGGTTGAGCTGATTCTTTAGGATCTTAATGAAAAGTCTATAGGATATTTTAATGAAAAATTCTTATTAGTAGTGTAAAAAAACACATTTTAGCTTGTGAAAATCATCTCTGCTCACTCCACCTCTCTGTTCTCTGACTTATCTGAACTATTGTACCAGGACTGAGGACTTTTGTACGTCGCTCTGGACGACAGCACCTGCTAAATGCTGTAAATGTAACTGTTCTGTGAGGTGTTCCAACTGCTCCAAAACTATTAAATAATCAGATACACCTGGTTCCAGATCCTGTTATCACCAAAGCTAACTTTGCTTCCTGCCTGTTGTTTTTCTGCTCCTGTCTGATCCGTGTCTCTCTCTCTCTCTCTGTGTGTATATATATATATATATATATATATATATATATATATATATATATATATATATATATATATATATATATATAATCTTCTGCCTGCTGTATCAAATAGCAGCCCAAATTTTATCAACCAACCCCAAGCATTTTTTTTTTAGTCTGACATGATCAAAAGAACACGCCCAATCTGGCAACACTCATTTAGTGTCAATCAACAATCGTAGGACGTCGCCTTGGTCTGTGTGACATCACAAAAACAGATATCTGAGGATGGCTTTGAGAAAGGGGAAATGATTTAACATGATTTAAAACTAAACACTGAGTGGAACAAGTTTTTTCCTGCAACTACAGTATGGATGAAGCCCTGTGGCGGAACAAATGACAAAAATCTCGTGGTTGAAAACCTTTCAGCGGCATGCCGGAATAAACTCAAGCTAGGATAAAAACGTACTTCCTTGCATTGATCAGTATTCAAGGGTAAATAGCAAAAATACAATATTATTTTTAATGGGTTAAAAATAATTTTAACCCATTAAAATTGAACCCATAATTACCTTAATGAGTGTGTGTGTGTCTGTCTACAGTAATAAATGTAAAATATAAGATTTTACATTTATTTAAGCAGGTTAATCCTGTAACGTGTGGAATGTTTGGTGCTTAGGCAAGCAAAGATCAATTTTTACATAGACAGAAAAAATATACATTGAAGTGAAAATCCTACTAAAATATATATTAAAACAAACTCCAAAGTAAACACAGAGATTAAATGCTTAAATGAGCTGCAGGATGTATTGAAGAAAAAGAAGATCTGGGTATTATGTATAGACGAGTCCTGGCGTTTTTAGTGGGAGTCCAATTGTTGTCATTTAATCCTACTGTCCTAATGTAATGATCTAATGTAAAGAGATACTGTCTTATTTAGACAGGCTTGGGTAAATAAGACAGCTACCTATTATTTAAAACATTAACATGACTGGTTTGCATAGAATTAAAAAAAAAAAAAAAACATATTTAAATACACTTTTCTCCTCCAAGCATAAAAACAGAGGAGAAAAAAAAAGAGGTTAAAAAGAAGTAAAATAAAAAATAAAAGATGGAAGAAATGGACAAAAAAAATCCGAGTGCAATTTTTTAAGTGATGGTGGAATCCAAGAGAGCAAGGGTAAAAACTGCACTGTTGCGAAAACGTCTCAAATGCCTGAACCAACCGACTTTGGGAAGAAAAATTCTGCAGCATATTTCTGGAGAAGCATCTTCTCACTTTACATTCTACAAACATCTTTTATATCCGAGAAGCCGTGGAACAATCCCGGCGTTTTTTAATTTGTAAGCTCTTCAGCCGTGCGTCTCTGTTGGCTGGGGTATGAAATTCAATCGTTATCCCTGTTTTGTCGCTTTGGTGTTTCATTCACACTGCATGTTGGTAATTAGCTCTGTGGTTTGATTGCAGGTTCCTGCTCTGGCTCCTAGTGCCAAATCTCTCTCTCGCCATAGAGCGAGTACACTCCGGCTTAGTGTTCCTCCTTACACCCACACGGGGCAGCCCACTGTGCCAGCCTAGAAAGAAAGCACTTCGAAACACCATTACTTATTCCTCATTGTTTTGTTCTGCACAATTAAAAAAAAAAAAAAAAAAAGGCAAAGACGCCTCTCTTCTTTTCATTCACTGAAGGCTCTTCTCCCCGTCTCCCCGCATCGCTCTTTCAGCCTTGGGAAAAGGCAAGCCAAGGCTGGTTAATTTAAGGGGACTTTTTGTTTGGATATTGGCTTACCATGGGCTTCGGTTCAAAGTACTGAGCAACACCAACTAATCCGGACGAGCTGCTAACTTTAAATAAAGCTCAATCAGGAGAGAAGCCAGAAAAGGAGATCCCAACACGGCCTAGTTTACTGCTTCGAGAGGTTAAAAGACCCTAGGAATGCTAAGGAGTTTAAAAAACTACTTTGGAGATTGAATTGCCGAGCTTTGACATTTTTAAGGACTAGGAGAAGATAATCCTATCATCCTTATAATGCAGGGGTGAACAGGGGAGAAAGTAACGGGTTGAAAGCCAGAAACATTACAAAGAATGAATATAGAATAGAATATATCTATATATATATATATATATATATATATATATATATATATATATATATATATATATATATATATATATGTGTATGAATATCATACATACAGTGGAACCTCAACAGAAGAAAACACTTCTCTACACTCAAACGTGCAAACGTGTCATGAAGCCGTTTAAGAATTTACAAATTTCATTATTTTATTTTTTTAATTCAACAAAAACTGGTTGGAAAGCATTAATTCAAAATACCAAAGTTGCCACTGGAAAGCCTTCAAAAGCTATATCATATTTGGCACATTTTTATGTTGACAGATTGGAGGCGTGGGTTCCCTCATATTTTATACCGCTTTGATTGTTTTTAGATGCAAAATTGTTGGAAATTAGTAAAAACAGTTTTGGAATGGATTATTTATTATAGGTAAATTTATCTATAAATTTAATATAAACTGTCGGCTTAAGAACTCACCTACTAAATCTGATGCGAATTCAAGGTTCCACTTTATCTGCAAAAAGCAATCAAGGGTACCAAGCACAGTGTAAGGGAATTTGATAATATAATGTGATCACTAATTATATTTAACAGCATATCATCTCATCCTTTAATTACACATCCTAAAGATCGGTGTTGTTTTCGATTATATATGGAGACACCCTCATGTCTCATGCTAGGCATGCTTGTCTTAGGATTCAGTAGCGCACTACTAAGATGTATGAAAAAAAAAGTCCAGTCATGAACATGCGACTCCACACAGATGATAAAGCCTAATTTATAGAGTCAATTTCTAGGGCCGACCCTTGTGCTTGTTGCAATAAAATTGTGCGATGAAGTGAAAATTGCATCACAGCGTTGCATGTGGTGTAAACCAGTTTATCTCAGTGAAAAACAAACAGGACACGTCTGCATCACGATTAAAATAATAAACAGGAAATAAATTTGGTGACAGTGATATCGTTTTATAAGGATTGATTTAAATTGCGATAAAAGTTGCGAGTGCAACATTGTGAAATCCTGCAGAGACTGAGATATTGTAGAATTTATTCAGGTAAAAAAAAAAAATAAATAAATAAAGATTTGGAGAACGATTTTATAGCAACAGGTGGGCTTCTGTTTTATAAGACAATGTTTAACAAATGTATTACTTCATCCTAACTACACTTAAGGTATAATAAACTCTACTGCTCATTATTTACTATCAATAACAAGTACTTTTCCACCCTGAGCCAGTAAGCAGAAAGATCCCCAATGCCTTCCAGACATCTTTGTGTTCCCCCTGAACCCCTCGGCATCTCCATTTTGCCAGAACCCAATGCGGGGAAAGTCTCTGTAGAGCAACTAGCCCCTATCGATCCCCTTTAAAGCTGCTGAATAATAAATCCTGCAACCCCCAAAGAGCTCAACAGAGCCTGGGGATGGGCTTAAACCCCACTAATTACATCAGCGCTGAAAGGAAATCATTGATCAACAGCATTGTGGAAAACTAAACTGCCCCACGAAACTGGATCAAAGTCGGTGAAGTGGCTTAACGGACTCTCTGAGGAGCTGACCCAAAGGGGTTTAAAAAAAAAAACCTTGACAGATGCTGCTATAAACACATACGCATGCATGCATGCATCACAAATATGCAACACACACAAATCCACCCACACACCCACACACACACAGGTCAGTACGTCTTCAGCTAACGGCAGGTCAGATGGTTTTTCTATTACACTGAAACATACACACATTAGCATCATATCAGGAGTAAAAAGTAGCCTGAAATTATGTGTTGTAGAGGTGATAATTAGTAAGCGAATAAGGATAATAAATATATGTATTATAATTAAAATTATAATGTTTATAGCAACTTGGATTAGCAACAAAGCACTAAGAAAAGAAACAAAAAAACAAAAAGAAACTTTCGTCAAAGGTTTTCTTTATTAATCTACCTAAAAACTGAACACAACATATAAAAATATAAAAATTATTACATTTCCTCCTGATTTTTATAGCCTCCTGTTGCCAATTTACAGCAACACTAGACAATTTCAGGTGTCTGTGAACTGGTGTATGCGGAAGAGGACGGATGGAGCTGCTGGCTGGTTTTACACATCCAGCACTTCCTGTTTGGTGAATGTGGTGTAACAGAAGAAAACAAACCCGTTAGAGCGGGAAAAAATTTAATGTGTGCACAGCTATTAGTCTTGGCTAAAAAGACGAGCGTTAAAGTATAGAAGGGCAAGCAAAAGCCCTCAACAAAAAATAAAAATAAAATAAATCCACTGCCTTCGAGTCAAATTTGATCTGTTACAAATATTTATAAAGTATATATGATAATTATAGAATTATAACTATGATAGCTTTGTTTTAATGTAATTTCACAAACATGATGTGACCCAGAATTTTCTAATTGTGCTTTATAAACAGTTCAATCTGGAGGAAAAATGTAGCAAAGACAATACGAAGGGTTAATGCGATTATTTTGTGAACCGTCCTGTGTAGCCAGATCAGATCTCTTAAAACCCTTAACATTTCATCCTAACCATGAAAGCAGATTTTTTTTCTTTTTTTTTACCTGGTCATTTTGATCTAAATAGGAGGTACAGATGGTGTGTATTAGGGTAATAGAGAGCACCTGCTGACTGAAAGCCTGCTATTGGTGTCTAGAGACTGGAGAAGAGCAGCCTCCTAACACCCTCCATGCACATGTAATGATCTATACCTAAAGCGTGCTGGAGGGCTCTGCTCCTGAAATCCACCTGAGATCCCTTCTCCAGCAAACAGAAGACTGTCTGTGTCTGTGTGTGTGTGTGTGTGTGTGTGTGTGTGTGTGTGTGTGTAGAAGGAAGCATAAGCAACTGGTCTTCAGTTTCCAATTTTTATTTAAGGAAAACTCTCTCGTATTTTTATACGGTTCAAACAACGTGATGAATTATATTGTCTTATGGAGCTTCCAAACTCCAAACTTGTTCTTAATTTAAGTGAAGTTCTTTTTTTCCCCACATTTGGCGGTAAAGTGGAGTCTGGGTTTTTTTATTTATTTATTTATTTATCCCGCCCTCTTTCCGCTCACGTTCGCTGGCGACAATAGTAAAAAAAAGATGCTAATCTGCTATCGGTGCATCTTAAACGCGAGCGATTACACCTATAATCATCCGGCTCTTAAGCCTCCTGCAGCTGGGAGATAAAGCAGATCGGGGGGAAAAGAAAAGTGAAAAGATTGGCTGTGGTTACAGATTACTTGCACAATTAAGAATATTTTCATTTGTCCAAGATGGAGTCCCTCACTTTTTCTTTGCTCTCACACACAGCTCTATCCTGGGATCCTTCTTAATGCCGTCTTATCGAAGCCCGGTGCTGACTGCCAGGGCCAAGTGAAGATGTTTACAAGGCGAGGACAAGACATACGAGGAGAAGGGGTGAAAATAACTAGTGGTAATTCCTTGGTGGGTGTAATCCAGGGGGATTAGAAGAGTGCACATAGGGGGATTATATGTTTATCGTTAGATCCTCATCTACTGTCTGCACTGCAAATGGAAGAGGAAGCAGTGAGGCAGCATTACAGCAGCTAAACCAAAACAACAACAGGAATTAAACAAAGATGCCAGGAATTAAAAGACAAGTCTTTTGCCAGGGAGCCAACAGTTTCCTTTCTCTAGCTCTCTCTCTCTCCCTCACTTTCTCTTTCTCTTACTTTTTCTCACTTTCTTTTTTCCGTCTCTCTTTCTCTCTCTTTTGTCTCTCTTTCTTGTGTCTGTCTGTCTCTATGTACTTTCACTTTCGATCTCTGTTCTGTCTTTCTTTATGTCTCTCTCTGTCTGTGTCCCTCTTACAAACTCTCTCTCTCGCTCTCTCTCTCTCACACTATCTCTCTATTACTCTTTCTTTTTCTCTCTCTTCTAGTATCAGCCTTGCACCTATTAAGCATGTTTAATCTACTAAAGTTTATACCAAAAACCCTTTTTAGAACAAAAAAAATAAGAATCCTGGAGTATTGACAGAATCCGAATTCAATCTGATATAGACTTCGTTATCAGAGCTAGAAAATAAAATGTACTGTAAATATGCAACACAGAATAAGGAATGTAATTATACAAGTATGTAAATATAATATATTCAATCTGACCCTAAAATATGGTTATGTTGTTAAATTTCCCAGTGTACAGTATGAAAGCGATGCCATTTGTTACAGAATTGAACATTCGATATGTTTCCGTTGATATCGGATCCATCTTTTCCCCCTAGTATTAGTCGATACCAAGATTGGTGGCGTATGTTTTTAAAGCTTTAATCTAAAAGATACTAACAGCATCTCAATTTGTTATTTAATAGATGCACTACAGCCGCAATCTCAAGCAAAACATACTTATTAAAATGATTAAAAAAGATTTTAGGGGGATTTAATAAAACTGGAGCACCAAAGTAAAAACATACACATTACTTTTACGCCATTTGGCACACGCCCTTATCCAGAGTGACTTTATTTTACGCAATTGGGGGTTAAGGGACTTGCTCAGGGGCCCACCAGTGGTAACTTGGTGGTGCTGGGAATTTTCTGGTTAGCAGTCCAACACCTTAAACACTGCGTTACCACTTCCTATAGAAGTTTATGGAAAGTCTAACAGGTCGACCCGTTAATTAGCGGAGGCTTTATTGTTGCCAGTTAATTGCACATCCCAGCTAAAGTTACAGCAGGGCCCCCAATAGTTAAACACCCAATAGTGGCAGCCACCACCTCCTCTATCATTCTGACAAACCATTTAGTAATGCAGATTTGGTATCAGAGCCTGTAGTGGGCATGGTAATTGGCTATTCAGCGTCATTGTAGTGTCTAATTGCGGTGCTAAGCAGCTTTACCACTAAATAAAGCAGTGTGTAGTGCGCAACTGACATCTACATACATAGTTGTAGTAAATGAAGCTAAACCAAGTCTGTAAAAAAAGTCTGAATGTAGCAATAGTGGCTTAAGCGGTTAAGGTTCTGGGTTGCTAATCAAGGGATCCAAGTTCAAGTTCCATCACAGGCAAGCTGTCATTGTCGGGCCCTTGAGCAAGGCCCTTAACCTTCTTTGCTCCAGGTATGCCAGGTAACATGGCTGACCCTGTGCGCTGCAAAAAATTATTATATTTTGTGACCAAAAATGGCTTTACATCTTCGCTATACAACACACATCCTTGAACTATATTTATTATTGGACATACTTAGACTCGATATTATAACCAGTACGTTAGAAATAAGAACCAAATGAGTATTTATAGTAAATTGGGATTGAATTACAGGCACCATAGCTTCAACAACATCTGACCAATCAGAATGAAGAACCCAACATTTCACTGTGGTAGAAATGACAATATAACGTTTTTCTTTTCACAGGTAACTACGAATAATGATGGAAAAAATTTCCTTTACACACACATGCCATACAGATGGAGCATAAAAAGAGTTGCTGTTAGAACACGGATGAGAAAGAGGGGGACAAATGCAAATATACGTGCTAGAAAAAATACTGAGAGGGGGAAAAAAAAGCTTTCTAAACTAACATTAATTTATCCACTGCACTTTCTGCCGGAGATGAAAGAACTGATGTACTTTCTAGCATTTATTTATTCTTAAGCGAGGGAATGAGCCACATACTTCTCCACGGCCATGATTGCTGCTTAACTAATTAGAAAAAAATGTTCCGGAAAGAAAAGAGGGATTAATTGTTTATTTCTCTTCACCAGTCTAAAAAGGTTTTTTTTTTTTTTTCGTTGCACTAAAGATGAGAAAGTGGATGAGGGAGAAAGAGAAAGGATGAGAAACAGAGAGAGAGAGAGAGATAAAATGTCAAATGTGTTTTCGGTGCATCATTAATCTCATGGGCAGGACGTTGATGCTGCTGTCATCGGTGGACCGAACCATGGCAATGGCGGGGGTGGACTTGTTATGTCTAAATGTGCTGGAGAAATCGACTGCCAAATGACGCAGGGCGGAATGAATGAAGCACATGGAAAGATTTTTTTACGCAAAAGCGCAAGAAAGCCTAGAAGAAAAATGAATTGGATTCGCTGCACCAACCGAGAGCGGGCGAGGTGTGAAAAACGCCGCCAAATGACTCTGTAAAAAGATTTGTTTAAAAGTGATGACACACAGTTGCTTTAAACTAAAATTTTTAACAAATGTAAAGTGGGAAAATAGCAGGTAACACGAACTGCTCGGCTGTGAGCGCAAGCCATAATGGCACATGGTTAAAGGGAAGGATGTGGGTTGATGGGAAACATGTGTATAGAAATGTGTGAGGAGAAAAAAAAAGAGACAGAAGTTCTTCCGTGTGCAAATGTATATGAAATCTGTTACAATGGACAAAACAAATCCCCTGGGCGTGCCATCAGTTATGGACCAGCAACTCCATATTGGAGAGGGCAGGTGTCTAAATATTTATAAACCCTGCAAGTTTTTATTCCTGTATTTACTATGAGAGAGGAAAAAAAATCCTTATTAATCGACTGATTGCTTTGAAAGTGAAAAGAGTGGAAACCATTACAAGCACCTCAACAACCAGATTCGCTGATTCGGATAAGCAAAGGGTCACATGACACTTTTCTCTTACTACTGGAGTCAGCTTACAAGTGTCCCACACATTGTCCCTTGTTAAAGCAGGTGGTCCATCAACATCAGTGAGACCTTAAATTGTTTACCTGGTTTTTTTTCTCTTTCTGTCTCTCTCTCTCTCTCTCCCCATTTGAACCCTTTTCCCCGCCTTGCCACTCACTAACACGTTCCCTTATCCGGCTCGCATGATTATGAAAATGTTCTTCACCCCATTAATCAGCATGTCTAATAAATCCTCCTGCCTCCTCCCTGACAGAGCATCAGTCAGCGGCTGCCGGAGCACCCACGGGACGGGGTCAATCACAAACTCATCAAATGCGTCATTTCGCCTCTCCATTTAGACAAGCGGTGCTTGTTTATGGGAAAGATATCAGGTGTTCTGGAGCGAGGGAGCGGCGCTGAAACGCCAGCACCATTAATCAGGCCTTGATTGCAGGCGACGAGCAAGGCTGTTTATCCTAATTTCATTCATTTCGATCAACAAAGCAAACGCGAACGAACGCAGCCATTAGCGGCGGCACGATGGCACAATTATTTCCTTGTATTAAATAAAGTGATGATGAATGGGCTGGGGCAAACTAAAACAAAGAAAATTTTATTACTTCAAATTAGACCTCAAACTCCCCCTCGCTTCCTTCTCTACCTGACTAAGAAACGGAGGCATATGAAAAGAGGTCTTTTGAAAAACTTTGGATAAATGACGGCCAAGAGAAAAAAAAAAAAAAAAAAAGCAAAGGGTTTTGGATTTCTGAGCCTGCTTCCAATTATCGTCTAACTGTTCGCTGTATTTAGTATTGAAATCAGTGGGAGAGCAAGTTAAGACTGTCAACGTCAATATATGAAGGCAGACGAAGTAGGCAGGTTTTGATCATGGCATACTAGCCATCAAAAAGCCCTTGTAGCATGTGTACACGCTGCAACAGCATGGGAGCGTAACCAACATGTCTTTAGCCGCTAAATGAAAAACATATTCTGTTAATAGGTTTAAAGGGGGGATTCGGGGAAGGGGGGGGGTGTTTGTAACATGGCTAATAAGACTTAAATCTAATGGGGTATGAAGCCAGTGATGGTGTGCCAATAGGTCAACGAAAAGAGACTGACAACTTTCAACGGACAAATTATTGAACGAAAGAAAGAAATTCGCAATAAATAGTTAAAATTAAATTAATAACAAACTAAACAATATATATATATATATATATAATATATATATATATATATATATATATATATATATATATATATAAATATAGTTAAACTAATACGCAGACTAATCAACGAATAAGATTTCTATAAAAAATACACCATAGAATATTTTTGAGTCTATCATTACATATACAAACGCAGTCCTAAATTTCCTCGAGGAGTATTTTTTTGCACCTGCATAAAAACATCAGTTATTGAAATCAGTCGGGAAGCTGGTTATTTCTGTCAAAAATGATCCAAAGTGCCGGGATGTTGCATTCTAATTGTAACAAAATGAACAAAAAAGCATTAAAACTGTCATTCAAACCTAGGTTTTTTAATTTCATAATCGGGATAAAGTATCCCTCAATACTCAAAGATGATATATTACCGTCTTGCTCCTAATTAGATAAAATGGGGTTTAAATGGACCTCATATGAATGTGCCAGTGGAAGAAAGAAGAAACTCTCGACATTCCCACTCTCCGACAGCGCCAGCCAGCCAGCCAGCCAGCCAAAGTAACTAAATTAAGCAAAGTTTACTTACCAGTAAATGCTTAGCAAAATTTAAGGTGATTGCAAATTTGCTTTCATTTCTCTTCAATGGCACGTCTGTTTGAGGCTCATCTGCAAATAATTAGTGCATACATTTGCATGGAAATTATTGAAGCCATATGTCCTGACAATTATGGGAAGTAGTGAACGCTAAAATATTCGATTGTTGTTTTCTTATGGTAATTTGTACAAACGGAGGAATCGCTGTGTGGCTCTAAACACCGCCAGGAACAAGTACGAAGGAAAATGAGGGAAAAAAAACAAAAAAAAAAACAAAAATAAAAAACGTTAACGGCAAGGTGCAAGAGGAAGGCGAGAGAAATTATTCGGTTTGGATCAGAACACACTCGAGAGCCCACCAGATGCTGTTTGGAAGAACAGAGCCAAATTTGCACATGCATTTTTTTTTTCTTTTTTTCTTTTTTACCTCTTTGCTATTACAGTAGATTATCCTCGACTCGATATATATCCAAACCTGTCATCAACTCACAGATTTCAAACAGATGGATGTCATAAACCAAGTGGTTTTGGTTGGAATCATATCCACATACACATATAAATACAATTTGCTGAATTCCTCAACATCTTTTCACCTTCTGCGAACGTTCATTAAACTGCATTTAGACAACATGACTAATATCACATTAGCATTAGTTGGAATTTTTAGCTGAAAAAAATGTGCCATAAAAAAGACATACCGGACCAACAGATTTTGATTCTTCAACGTTTAAACATAGAAAACTTGCTGAAAACATACAACGAATAAGCGACTAGAGACTGACCTCAGCTGTGGTGTGGGTACCACTGAATTTTAAAAACATCTTCTCGTAAACATCTTCCTTACGATGTGACTATTTGATCCCTTAAATAACTTTCGATTTGCTTGATTAACATTAACATTACTGACAAAAAATGATCAGCAAAATTGTTTACTATTAAATAGTTGTTTGAATTCCTATGCTTTATTATAGGGGCCTGCAATAGCACGGTTTAACCAGTGTGGCACTGTAGTTCAGTGCTCATGCAGAAGAAAACGTGGCACTTATAACAATGGCGTGCAATCAGCAAACAGTACAGTACAATAAGTGTATGTTTATTTAGACGGCTTTAAAGCTTAACCGTATTATAAAACTGTAAACTTAGTGATTTTTTTGGTGTTATTTATTAGTTTAAAAGGCAGAACTCAATAATTTAACTAATTGCACTTAAGTGTTTGCTCAAATAAACGCTGCCTATCAAAATAATCATGTGTTGCAGCCCTAATCCAAACATTAGCTGGATTTCCTCCATAAATAGATCACATCTCATTTTGAAAGTGGTCATGAAGGAAAATCTCCCAGGAATTGTCACAGTTATGCTAACACAGTTGACGTTTGGTTCTTATCTGAGCAGAGCATAAATTCCTCATCAATAGAGCAGTACTAGCAGGGATGGTGTTTAAGATAGAGCCATCTTGGACTTGAGGAATACCTTCTGAGCTTCCACATAGACTACTTGTCCTGTCTCAGTAACACCAGCTAGGTGAATTACTTGTCCTTGGATTTGGACCTCATTGAGGTTTGCAATTCTTTAGCTGCCTTTAAGTTACAGGTTTTTAACTATAGTCTTGGACTAAACCACGTGCTGCCTTCCTGAGCTGGAAATTACTGCACAGGAAGCGTGCTCCACCACCTGAGTGACCTGCCCCAAGACTTTTCATACGTTCTCTGTTCTTGTGCCAAGGTGGTGGAATAACCTTTCATCATTTACATTTCCACCACTTGGCAGACACCATTATTCAGAGCAACTTACATTGTTTGACCATTTCTTTTTATCCAACTGAGCAGTTGAGGGTAAAGTTCCTTGCTTAGGAGCCCAGCGCCGGCAGTTCTAGAAGTTGAACCCACCATAATCCACCGAGTTACACCTATCAATGTTAGATCAGCCGGCTGGCGGCCTCCAAAAGATCTACCTCTTTAAATACCTAGTTATCTACTTTAAATACCTAGTACTCGACACTAGTTAAAAAAATCATTACCAAACAGCTTTGACTTTGCTGTTTGGTGATTTGAAGTATTGATTTATTCACTGATAGAGACTCGAAGCACTTTTTATTTGTCGATCTGGATAAGGACGTCTGCCAAATGCTGTGAATTGAAATGCATTAAATGTAAGACATCTGGAAGACTACTAAAACAGTCCCACAGTGGGTCGAAACAGACTAGCAGTGCAGCGTGTAGCCTCGTAAACCCCATTGGTGAAGTGCAGGGACAGGAGTAGAGGGTATCAGTCATGCTGCCAGTGCGTTTGCTTAATACAGCTAAGTGAGTGAGGTGAGTGAGAAGAGCTTATTCAGGTAGTTCATGTCCGGAGAGTTCTCTTTTGAAGGCTGTAATTACCCTTGATAGAACGGTTGACTGGAACTGTGAGGTAACAGCACATAAATCTCCAGTGATCAATGGGTGCTGGCTGCAGATTACAGAGCACCACTCTGCGATTAGCTCTTTCCACCTTTGTGGCCTGTGGGTTGTGCTCACTGTATTTGTGTCTGGTGTATAACTCAGAAACCGATCCCCTTCATGCAAAGAAGTGCTCAGTCACGAGATTCGAAGCTGTTATTGAATTACAAACAAGACTAAACTCGCCTTCTGTGAAATCAGTGTTCTGAAAAAACTTTGATGATCTTGCTACGAAGCACTTTATAATGCAGTTGAGGGCTTTTAAACAGGGACACAGACATCGGATAAATACTTCTAATGTTTTACATTAATCACTTATAAACAAATCACATACTTCCTTTTTTTAAAACCTGTTCCCAATAGTTAACCAAGCAAACAAACCAAAATACCGCGGGAAAAAAATTGTGGTTTATCGCTGAAGAATCATTTGATGCTTATGTAAGAGGACATTTGTTTTAAATCTAAAAATCGACTGAGAACTTGGCTGATTTTAGAAGTTGCTTTAAGCTCCCTGACACGTTTCTTTTTGGATATATAGACGTATGTACACAGGACATTATTGATAAATCAGGCACTCCGCTGACACCCAGACGAGGAAAGGTTCCCATTTGAGTTTGGTTCCTCTCAAGGTTTGCTTTTTAAAAGCATCTCCGGAAGTTTTTTTTTTTCCTCAGGCTTCTCTTGTTGGGGATAAAAATAAATTTTATCTTAAAATAAATTGTAAAGCTGCTGTGAGACCATGTCCAACGTTAAACGCACCATGTAAATACAATTAAATTGCGTATCCAATAATTGAAAGCTTGGATGAAACAAATAAAAATATCGAAAATTAATTGCTGCAATGTTTTTAAGTTAATAGACAGTAATAAACACTCTTATTACCTATACAGCCCGAACGATAAGTTAATTTACATCCATTTTGCTGGTACCAGCAACTATTATTAGAGATGCATAATTACACATAGTTATGCATAGGTACATAGTTTAAAGATCGAGTATGAGTAGCAATATTTTCTAACCCTGGTACTTGTCGATACTGATACCTTTTCTGGTATGTAGGATCATTTGTATAGCTCCCAGGTTACAGTATATAATAAAAGTAATAAAAGTAACAGTGCAATAGGATGTACTGCAATAATAACCTGCTTTTATTAAGTGTAATGTACAGCATTTACCTTGGAGATCAGACGACTCCGCATTTGCTAACGTGCATGTTTGACTAGCTATCGAGTGAGACACAGAATGCTGGGTAGATGTTACGGCGTTCACTGTGACACTTGCTACGCCAACTAGCGGTTGGGTGTCTTAGGCTGGCTTGTAACCCAAATTTTAGCTCGTAACTCAAAGCAAAATCAGCTGACAGACTAGTCGTATCGCAAAAAAACTCGTTAGTGGGGACACTCATAAGTCAAGTTACCACTTTACTTGGATTATGTAAGTGCTCATTTTGTTTACGCTCTTGATATATAAAAATATTTTCACACTGCTGCTGAGTCCGACTTTCTGTCAATGACATCACAAAAGATATTAGTCTTTGGTAGTGTTTTTTTTGAGTATGAGTGCATCATCTGGGTATAGGGACTAATAACCAATATCGGTGCTGCAGCCCTACTTTTTTTTTTTTTTTTTTATCAATACCGAGTTACTGGCTGTCTTCAAGAGATGGCTTTCCTAAATCAATAGCAAAAAAAAACCCCTTCGTAGCTCTTTATATTATACTTCTGTTGTGATCCAATGAACCAGAATCAATCTGTTCAATGATAAAGACCCAAAATTTTGGAACACTGTCTTGATAAGGACGTCTGCCAAATGCTGTAAATGTAATCGTTAATAGGTCTGTATTCTAAAAGTCCTTGTGTAGCTCAAATACTCAACTGGCAGCTTCACCATTGTATCAGTTTACAATTTAAACTCTACCATCCTTGTCATCACAATGTTTAATATTATAGCAATGTCTCTAGCCAGACGTCCCCGGGGCTATTGTGTCTTCCGGTTGGGCTACCAAAATGCATTCCCGTCAGGGTATCTCACAGGGAGGAAAAATATATTTCAATGCTTTTGCATTCCCTCACAAATATAGTTGTGTGATTATGTTGTATATAATTTATGTGCATCGGGAAGCAACTATCAATATGTCCGATATAAAAAAAAATTGCGCTCGCATTTTCACTTTTAATTTCGCAAACTGTGTATATGCGGCAGCAGTACTGACTTTCCCAAGATTTTAGTCAGTGACACTCCAGCTCTGTTGCACAACAATTGCTCTGACATCATCCTGTCAGTCATCACTATATGACAAACTAAATCTCGCACAGCGACTTAAAACACATGGTTATAGATACACACATGCGCAGTGGAGAGAATTCAAGAGACAATTTACTGACATCTGGAAAAGGACGTTCAGCAAGAACCAAATATTTGTATAGATAACTGTAATTGATTATTTTATAGGATTACGATGGTTGATGTTTCGTCTCCTTAAAATTATTCTACAACAATGAATAAACAATGTCACTTTCAATTCATTTCAAGCATCCAAAAACCCGAAAAGTGCTTTTCCAATGGAAAATTAGGGATTTTAAAACGGATCAGTAAACATCATTGCTGTATATTAACTTTATTACTCAAAATGTATTACTTAAATTAATATGACAATTTTTATGACGGCATATCTCGAGAAGGACTTCAGACATGGGGACATGGACAGAGTGTGTAAAATAAAACTGTACAGCGAAATGTGTAGGATAACAAGATAAAAAAGGTAAAAGCAGCATGTAGATGTAGTGTATTTATGCTCTCTGATCATTTCTAGGCATTAATAAAGATTAAAACTGTGCCGGTCTGTGATTTATGCTGCTTTGTCACTGAATACACACGTGCGTTACTATACGTGTGTAGGGCGCTGTGCGATAGTGAATAAACAGTTCTTTAAACAGAAAGGCGGCTGAAAAGAGAGACTGAGCAAGAAAAAATAGACAGTAATTATTAAAGAACAAAAATGTGTGCAAGAAATGTGTCACTGCATCTCTCTGTCCCCTTTCTCCCTCTCTCTTTCCTCTCTCTCTTTCTCCTCTCTCTCTCTCTCTCTCTTACTCTCTCTGTCCCCTTTCTCCCTCTCTCTTTTCCTCTCTCTGTCCCCTTTCTCTCTCTCTTTCCTCTCTCTCTTTCTCTCTCTCTCTCTCTCTCTCTCTCTCTCTCTTTCTTACTCTCTCTGTCCCCTTTCTCCCTCTCTCTTTCCTCTCTCTCCTCTCTCTTTCTCCCTCTCTCTTTCCTTCTCTCTCTCTCTTTCTCTCTCTCTCTCTCTTCTCTCTCTCTCTCTCTCTCTCTCTCTCTCTCTCTCTCTCTCTCTCTCTCCCTCTCTCTCTCTTTCTCTCTCTCTCTCTTTGCATGAAGTAGATGCAGAGCAAGCTGTTCTCGTCTGATACAGTAGTTTCAGTTAATGTTTTTGTGTATATGTGTGTGTATGTGTGTGTGTTTAATGTGTACATGCATGGTGATCCAAACACACAGATTTTGTTGCAGACCATAATGCTCCTGTTTAGTGTGTGAGAATTAGTCACCAACACACACACACACACACACACACACACACACACACAGAATATCTGCAAGGACTGTAAGGCTCACACTATGAGCAGCAGTGTGAATGAAGTCTACAGCCAGCAGATAATCGGCATTACTATATCAAACACACACTGCACAAGCACACCGATATTTCATTTAACACAGTCATGTGATCTTCAGGGAGTGTGTGTACCGATTAACGATGTGATTTTGGAGTGAAGAACACATACACACACACACATATTTTACTTTACCTGTGGGGTTTCCCTAGACACAACACCCCTTCCAACACACACACACTTATTTGTTTGTTAGCTCTCGAACAAATATTATAAAGACAAAAAAAATTCTAAATCTAAATTATTCTAAAATGAGTAAATCAAAGATTATAATAAATGATCCACAATATAGCTGATGTTTTTTACTGGAAGTGGAAAACCAATGGGGAGTGGAAAAATATACGCACAGCGTTATTAAAGACAACAAAAATGGTCTTACTCTTAATATCGAACCGATATAATGCATAAAATCTATTTTATATAATTAAAAAATAGAGACATATAATTTGAATATCTACAACATTAAATACAGTATTATATATGTTATATATACACACACAGTGATGTAACATTATTCCTCTTCTGCCTTCTACTTATAGGGTATAGAATCACCAAAATTATACATTTAACACACAAAAATGGATTTTTCAGTGTCTTGAAAAATTCTGAATCAGTGGAATATACTGTAATCTCCATAAAGTAAAAAACTCATATAGTTGAAATATAAATAAATATTTTTGCCATTTATGTAACTATATTTTTTTTATATATAAATAACATTTAATGCAAGAAAATAGCAATGTTGTAATTAAGAATTAACTTTAAATTTCTTAAATTAACACTTTAATGCACAGAAATATTGTTTGTGTTAATGTTTATTGTTGTACATATTTGAAGAGTTTTTCTACAATAAATCTACTTTACATTTAGATAAGAAACAACACCTTTTCTTATTTTTTACATACAATAATAATATCTAATATTTTTTAACCACACAAAACGTTTTATGTTTGATAACGTCAGCAAAACACCCAACATACACACACACACACACACAGTCCAAATAGGTTTTGACCCATAAACATATTCACACAAAGCTTTCACCTCTCACAGAGGGCCACCACTGAGTGAAGGGGCTTGTGTGTGTGTGTGTGTGTGTGTGTGTTTCTGAGAGAAAGATTGAGACAATGAGAAAGAGAGAGAGAGAGAGAAGGCACAAGAGCTCATTACAGATTTGCTGGGGCCCCTTCACAATAGGCCTTGAGCCACTTACGAGGGGATGATCTGCTGCACACACACTCCCAGAGTCCATCAACACACACATACACTCGCACCCTTGCGGCTGGGAGAGGATTTAAGGATCTCAGGAGACTCGGGCGAAAAGGAGCAAGTGAGCGAGGGAATAGAGAAGAAAAGAGGAGAGGAGCGAGGCGGCTGGCGGGCGCACAGACGAGCAGCAGGGCTTAAAGCATGGCATGGCTTTCTGTCAGGAGAACATTACCATTCCAAAACCACCCAACATCTGCTCTACCACACACACACACACACACACCAGAGAGACAGACAGAGAGTAAGAAAGTAAGCGAGAAAGAATGAGATAAAAAGAGACAGACAAACAGTGAGACAGAGATAGAAAAAAAACAAAGAGAGAGACAGAGAGAAAGAGAGAGAGAGAGAGAGAAAGGCAAAGGGGAGAGACAGAGAGAAAGGGACAGAGAAGGACAGAGAGAGACGGACAGAGACTTCATCTATCTTATGATATTCTTTATCTAGAAGTTAATGAAAAGTAGTGTTTAATTTTAAAACAAATGTAAGCATAAAATTGACAAAACACACACACACACACACACACACACACACACACACAGAGGACCTATAGCTGGAAAGTCAATAAAAGGTGTGCTTATTACCATGGCATCACAATTACCAGTGACAACATTTATCCCTTTTTTACTCCAACTGAGCAGTTGAGGGTTAAGGGCCTTGCTCAGGGGCCCAACAGTAGCAGCTTGCTGATGTTAAGAATTGAACCTTCGATACTCCAACACAGTCCAACACCTTCACCGAAACTTTACCACTTCCCTGAGACATTAGTAAAAATACTGGTACAACTTATCAGTAGCAACTTCTTTCAAAACTATTAAAACTACATAAAGCCCTAATGTTATTGTAGAATTCACTTCCTGCTTTTATTTCTGGGACAGCGAGCACTCACACCGACCGCAGAAGGTTAAAAGCTGTAAAAGACAATGTGTCTCATTGCATGGAGTCCATCAGGTGTCCCTTTACCATCCGCTTCAATAAAATAAACCTCCGATGGTCACATGGCAAAGACAAATTTCAGTTCTAATGCGACTACAAGACATTTTTATTCATTTATTCCCGATTCAGTAAGTTTAACTTTGAAAGTGTGAGTGTGTCTGAGAAACACTTTCACCGGTTTCGCAGTAAAAAAAGGATTATGCAAAGTTTCTGTAAAACGAAGCTGAAAATGTTGACAAGACTCCGTTGCCGGTTATTTGGATTGTTTAGTCTACCTCGGCTTTTGAAGTAAAACAAACTTTATCAAACTGTTCAACAGCCGCGCTGTTTTTTCATGCTTTCATTTTCACCAACTTAAATTCTGTCTTAAATAGAAACACAGTTCATTGAATAAAATATAAAAGGGATCCAGTGAAAAATGAGGCCTTTGAACAAAGACATTAGCGTTAAATATCACAAAATTACAGCACTTTCATTAAAAAATAAGGAACTATAACATTTTGTAACGTCGTTAAGAGTCAGAATGTTTTGTTGTTGTTTTTTTTTTATAAAACTTTGTTAATTTGTAATTTTATGTTACATAATAACAAACCTCAAATTTAAGTGTGATCTCAGACTCTTGAAACATACACACACACACACACACACACACACTTCATTTAGTTAAACTAGAAAGTCACATTTTTGTGGGGAATCAAATTAAACTTAAAGTACGAGACGGACAGACTGATAAGAAAAAAAATTAAGAAAAATTGCCACACTTCCTGTATGTGTGTGTGTGTGTGTGAAAGATCATTACTCCAATCTGTATGGGCGTCTGCAGACTGCCCTCCCACTTAGGGCCATAAAACGGCTGCTTATAGACGGTTCTGAGGGAGAGGATATCCAGAGACAGCGCTGCTTTTAATTCCCCTACATCTGGCCATCTGAGGCCGGCTTTTTCCCCACTCCGACCCCGGACTTTTTCATTTTTATGATGGGCCGTTCTAGTTACGAGGACGTTAGTAGCATCAGGGGAGCTGGGGAGCTGAAATAATGACACTGCCAGGGCTAAACCCAGCGTGCCCATTGGGTAACAAAGCGCAGAGCCCTTTTAATAAAGCCGACACACGCTGCCGAGCGCAGGATAACATGGTTAGTGTAGTGACTACTAATCACAGGTTAGGGATACCTGTGATTCAATAATTGCCCTTTTTTTCTCCAAAGGAAACATGTCGGCTCATTCAGAGGCAAATGAATCTAACCTGTGAGGTCTGGGGCTAAAATTTCATTTATCTTTTACGTAAATACAGCAGGGAACCTTATGGCACTTATTCTACAGCTGCCTAATAAACGTACAACCTCACTAAGACGCCCCTTTATATTTTAAAGCAATAAAATAAAAGCCTTTGTTTAGTTGCACTGTCAGAACACTTTTAGCATGTATACCTCACTGTCATTATCATTATGATATACCTCATTATATAAACGTAACACACCTGCGTTTACACTTACTGCTGCTGCTCTGAGATTCTACCCTCGCCCTTTACTTTACCAGTGGTACATTCACCATATATATTCAGATATATTTATTTTATATATAAATACACACACTACTATTTGAAATTCTGGTTACCTGCATCTTAATATAAATGCACAATAACAATAAAGCTACATCTAATCTAATCTAATCTAATCTAATCGATGGTCACATGTCTGTTTTCTAGCTTTGGATCTAAGGATGATATAAGTTGTGCTGTAACTATAAGCGAGAATACTGTTGTTGTTTTTTTTTAATGTCAATTAAAGAAACAAGGCACAAAGAAAATTCATTGCATTGAAAAACACATTCAGAATTCAAGAATAAAACATTGTTAAATAATAATAATAATAATATTATAATAATAATAATAATAAAGACTTTTTATTAAATATAAAGCCTAAAAGTTATTCTAGATAACTGAATTGTATATATTGGCTGTCCAACATGGGTAGCGGTAGTGGTGAAGGTGTCAAAATCCTGACTGGAATTTTGGAAGTTCCAGCACCACCAAGCTGCCACTGCTGGGCCCCTGAGCAAGGCCCTTAACCCTCAACTGCTCAGTTGGATGAGATTTAAAAAAAAAAAGAGAGAGAGAGATAAAGTAAGTCTAAGACTGTCTGCCAAATGTTAGAAATGTAAAATGATAGTAATAAAATAATACTAATAACATAATGTTTCTGGGGTGAATTATAATCACTAAAAATAGAAGTACACTTTTTGTTTTCGGAAGTGTTTGTATGTCAAAATTCCACCCTGTGTAGGGTCAAGTTCAAGGATACTGCACACACACTACAACACACATTCTAGAGTTGGTCAATTTGCATAAAATCAGTCTGGAAAGGTGTGACCGAAAAAGTGGCTTTCAAATTTGCTTTGCATCAAAAAAAAAATTGGGGTAAAAAAGTTTTTTTTTTTTTTTGCCAAACTAATTCTTAACCCTCCTACTATATAAGTGTGTGCGAGAGTGTGTGTGTGTGTCCGTGTTCGGGATATGCTCATGGGTGGGTAGCTCACATATGATGTATGACTTGGGGTAACTTTAATATGTTTCCTGTACAAAACGTCAGCTGGGCTTCGGCACATGGACATCCACCCCCCTCACACACACACACACACACACACACAGATTGCACTTTAAAATGTAATAACAAGCCGTCACATCTGGTTGGTAATCAAAGTGCTCAAATGGTACAAGGCAGAATATATACAACTCAAATAATGAAAGATGACTTTTCCTCTCGGTTGCAAGATGAAATATGTCTTGCTGTCTCTGTTCATGGCTGAACACAGGACCAGATATACACACTGCAGACATGTTTAAAAAAAAAAAAGGCATGGGGGGGGGGGGGCCCAGCGGCCCCCAACCCGTGACTGTTCAGCATACGCCTGTAGATGAAGTGTGTGTGCGTGTGTGTGAGAGAGATAAATGTGCTTAACTTTTGCCTTCTCTAGTTTTAGCGGGTGTGTTATTTGATGTAAAAGAGTTATGATTCGACTGGAGAGTAAATACACTTAATTTTTGTCAGGCTGTACTTTCCACACTGTTAAAGTCATGCAAATGTGGAAAACAACAACAAAAAAAAAGAAAAAAACGAAAAACATTAAAAAATAAATAAATCAAATATGTTTAAGCAAAATTATTAAAAATAAAGTGTGTGTGTATTAATTTATTCATGCATTCAACTATTAACTTATCTATTTATTGGTGTTTTAGTGGCCTGTTGTTTTCCAGGCAGAACTTAAGTAAATGTGAACATTTGGTAAAAGTGACAAAAATACTAAAAAAATCAACTTTTTTTGCCCTTTTGTATTTTATTTTAGGTCTCAATTTTAATTCTATATATTTTTATCTCTACACATTTATATCTTTCATCCCCACCGCAGTTAGACTGTACAACTCAACAGTCTAACTACAGACTGTTGTAGGTTTAGTTGATGCCTAGTTTTTATTATTATTAACACGTTGTGTATAGAATTGTAAATACTTGTAGATTTTTAAAAATGTTTTTTATTGCACACAATTTGCACATTTCTATTGCCCATTTTTTTTCTATTTTCCTACTTTGCACATAATGGTTTTTTGTATCCAGGCCACCGTAACAATTTAATTTCCCCATTGTGGGATCAATAAAGATTATCTTATCTTATCTACATATATGTAAATATCTACATCTATAGTCTATGCTATAGACACTTTACAAGTTTTACTTTACAAACTTATATATATATAAATTGGGTTACCTTAGTTGCTCTTTACTTTCAAACTGATTAATTTACATGAATTTTTAACATTGTTTTGTCTGTGGACAGAATTTCGGATGAGAAACTAATTGAACTGGATCTCTCCATTAGTTAAAACAATTAAAAAACAATCAGGGTATGCAAAGCGGAGTGTGCTCATTTTGTAGTATGTTGAAAACAGTGGGTGAAAAGTTTGCGGATGATTTCCGGCTCCGGCAGTACTATCCTATGAGCCTTTAGTTTAAATGAACCACTTTAATTATTGATTAAAAACCCTCTAAATCTTAATATTAGCCTTTCGATTTCTATTATTTTATTCATAATATTATTAATATTAATCTTTTTCAATTTCTGATATTAACCCTTTAATTCCTAATATTAACCTTTCAATTTCTGATATTTACCCTTTAATTTCTGACATTAACCCTTTAATTCCCAATATTAACCTTTCAATTTTTTTATATTAATCCTTTAATTCTTGATATTAACTCTTCAATGCCTGACATTATCACTTTGGGCATTGAAGAGTTATTATCAAGCATTAAGTAGTTAAGTAGATTTAAATGCTTAAAGGGAAAAAAAACCCGTTGTTTTCCTTAGTTAAATTACACTCGTTTTAACATCGTTCAAGTTAAACTTTATCCGACTTTTCATTTGCGCTGTGACGTGGTATGTCACGTGTCATTATTAACACTGCAAATGTAATTTGTCTTAATATTATTGATTCTACTCGTAACTATACTATGTAGGACTTCGGTTGGGAAGTACATACTTAAATGCACTACATACCAAAGTGGTACGTGATTTCGGTCGTTGGTTCTTGTGGTTCAATTGCACTCGTTTAACATCATGTAAGTAAACGTGTCTTGTGACAATATTGACAAATTACATTTCCTACAGAACATCTTCGTAACAGTTGAAAAGTATGTGCTAGTATGTACTTAAGTAGTAGGTTATTTTGGTTGAAGCCTGAGACCCCACAGTTTGGATCCACTTAATGAAGGTGTGAGCAGTCACTGACCTGCAGCCTGGAGCACTAGCTGGAGTCGAGCCTTGGCCTGTTCAGCTGCCGTCTGAAAACACAGAAACAAAACAAAAAAATCAGTCACGACTACATTACAAAGAATTCCTAAACACTTTTTATAATACCTGGAGTGTGTTTTTTTTTTTTTTTTTTTAAGAAAGAAAAACATGAGGTAACAAACGACACCTAACTTTAGAGGAAATTATGAGAATAATGATGCAGCATGAAAGCCATTAAATTTATGAGAAAGATTCTAATCATTTGAAAGGATAGTGCTGGTGTGCGTGTGTGCGTGTGTGTGTGTGTGTGTGCGCGGAAGATTTGACAGCTGCTTTGGAAGTCAGAACTCGTGTTTGTGACACCAGTCAAAAAAGCAGGGTGTAATTCCAATATCCCTGCGATTAGATTTGCCGCTCTTAATTGTCAAGAAAGACGGATTGTATGATAAAGAAGTTATAAAGGGGGTATAGATTGCATTTAGTCCCGCACGCCTGTGTGTGTGTGTGTGTGTGTGTGTGTGTGTAGAAGGTGTGTGTGTGCTGGGTGTGTGGGATTACAGAGAAATTAAATGCTAATAGGATGAAATTTGAATGTGGAGCCTGTGCGTCTTGTTGCCGCTCGCCGGGCCGGGCTGACAGCTGTGACGCCCATTATTCAGCAGAAATTTGATTTATCAAACTGTAAAAGTTGTCACTTTGTAAAAATGTCAGCTCGGGTGGCGGCAGGGAAATATAATGACCCGCTTTAATGTAAAACTGTCACTCTGCACTGTCTTAGATGACAAACACCAAGACATCTTTTTCAAATCGGCCAGTTTTTTAATGTGCTTCCGCTGGAACGCGTTCTTTCCTTTTTTTTTTTTGTTGTACCCCAAGAAGGGTATCAAATAGATTGATAAATTCATCTCAAACGCTTCCAATCACTACAGCGGAAAGGGGGAGGGTTTTTTTTTTTTTTTTTTAGAGGTTTGGTGGATGGTGGGGGGGTGCTTGACTTAATACAGCCCACACGATATGAATCTTTTTTTTCATTCTCTCTTTTCAGATACCGTCTTTTTTATTCATGCAACTGTGATTATAGAAACACACTGTCTTGGTGCAATAACAAGTCAGGGAGAAAAAAAAAAAAAAATATATATATATATATATATCTATATATATATATATATATATATATATATATATATATATATATATATATATATATATATATATATATCGAGGCTCGAGTGGATGGATAACAGCAGGCATGGCAATCATCTTAGTTACAGTTTATTATAAAATTTCCTCCATAATTACGTTTGCATTTGTTTACCGTGCCCCCCAGGCCTCTGTCGGGCCATATAAGACAGTTCGTATTTACAAAAGGGATCTCCCGCCTCCGTCTTTCCTTGCTCCCTCCCCCTTTCCCACCCCTTCGACTCAGTGAAAAGAAAAAAAAAAAAGGGATGAATGAAAGAAAAGGAAGAAAAGAGCATTAATACCGAACAACCGCTTGCCTTTTGCTTTATAATATGATAAATGGGGGAGAGGAATAATAGTACCAGATATATGATGTGTTCTGAAAGAGTGAGAGACGCGCGCTCAGATCAAATCTGACCCATTTTAGAAGTTTTTCTATGGTTTCATTTTTATGTAAATGCTTGAAATTAATTTGAATAAGTTCCTATTTCATGCTTTAGGACAAACATTGGGGGTTAAGGGCCTCGCTCAGGGGCCCAGCAATGGTGGTGCTTAATGGTGCTGGAAACTGAAACCATGATCTTCCAAACAGCAGATATTAGATCACTGAACTACCACAGACCCCAAGCAGGAAGGGGTATTTGCACGGTTTATGGGGAGGTAATACGGGAATTAAACGAAATGTTTCAACCCGGTAAGGATTTAGCTTTTTGTGTAGAATTGTGTAGAATGATACAATCTCAGTGGAAAATAGTAACCAGCAGAACTTAATGTGCAGTTAAGATCTAAAAAAAATCAGAATCAACACTTGGGTAGTTACACATATCCCTACCCAGTGGAGTACTGTTACCACTCTGACATTATTAATATAATAAGTGCAAGAATGTCCCTTTTTTTTTTAGGGTTTGTTTTTGTCAGTATCCACACACAGCCAGGGGTCTATCGTACAGCCACCAAGTGTCACATGTTTTCTTTCCTTCAGACCAGCTCATCTCACACTCAGAAAAGCAATCCGCTTCCTTTAATACTTAACACACAACCTTATTGCTTACTTTCAATATTTTGTTGATTTCACCTAAATGAACTATTTTGTGCTGAGCTCCTAAAGAAATGCCCTCACATTAGAGGCTTCACCTTCTTTACCAGAGACGTCCTGTTAGCCACTGGAGCATCCGCCATACGATACCTTGTTAACGTTGTTACAACATACTTCTGACCAATTAGAATCAATATCTCACAACGGTTATGTTATTTTCTGTAACATAACACACAGTGTGAGCAACACCTAAGTCCCTAAACACTAACAGGTTAAAAAGCTAGTACGAGAAAAATTATGGGTCACTATAAAGGACTTTTATTTAATTTGCTACTTTATGAGGTTAATGACTGCCAGGAATTCATTAGCAAACACTAAAACCTTTTTAATTGTGGTCTTCTGGGATCTCTCACTCTCTCTCTCTCTCTCTTATGTAAACCCATCCATATGAGAGACAGGTTTCGCATTTCTATCACAGTGAAACAGAGCCCGTCCCCTCAAAAAATAATATTTTGCATGAAAAAATCCTATAGGTAGATAATAAAAATGAATTATAATACCATACATTTAAACCAAAACAATTACAATATTCTAATAACTCTAACTTGCTAAATCCAGGAAACTGTAGCTGCTCATCATCTTTTTCTGAATTAAAAAAAAAACAAAACAATTTTACGTGAAATCGTCAAATAAAATGTATAGCAGAAAACACCTGTGAAAAATAAACACAAATAGGCCAATGTAGCATTTATCAACCTACCAGGTTGCCATGTCATTAAAACACAACTGAAAATAATATTAATAAAGAGGATGTATTGTAAGTATACCAAAACTCAGACTGCAGTTTTTCGGGGGGTGGGGGTTTCTTGCTAAAGGTCGATCCTAAACTGTTGAAGGAGACTTACTACTGGACGCTTGTGTTTTTGTACATGGAGTTTGAAGGTACTAATATAACTGTAAATTCTGTATTAAACTCATAATGGATAAAATACTCCGGTGCACATGCTGGACCGAGTGCTATTTTATCCACCGGAATCCAGATTCAGATGTTCAAATACCCCAAATTAGATTCATTTCATCTTACAACCAAGAACCGCTATTATACCAGACTTCTTGCTTGCCTTTTTTCTCATTTATATGTCATCATATTAGTTTTTCATTGTTCAAAGTGTCTCTTGCTTTTATGTTTCATCATATTATTGACAAAGAAAATACAGATCATTTTTCATTCCCAACTTTCATGTTTTGTCCTTTCTTTTACTGGGGTTAAAGGCAGTGGAACTAAAGGCATGCCATTTGCATAATCTGAATGATGCAACCGAAAACCATTGGATTAACCCAACACTGAGTTTATGGTATCTAAGTTCTCCTCATCTGAGATCAATAACTGTTTATTGTGTGATTGTCATTTATTTGTAAAGAAAACTTTAATTTGATTAAAGTCGTCACACCGTAAATAAAAAAAAGTTACCACTGCAGATTAGGTTGCTGTTTTATTTGGGTAAGTGGTGGCTCGGTGTTTATGGTAAATAAAAAAAAATAAATCAGACAACAAAAATGAGGAAACAGAAATAACTCTTTATCTTCAGATACACAGCGAGCCTGCACACCATGAGAGCTAAACTATTCAGACTAACATTCCACAGTACATCCACCCAAATTAACTACAAAAAGCTTTACTCCTACAAATTTATATGTAACGATCACCGAGCCGTAAAGTCGTAGCTTGGTGCTAAGGTGTTGGACTGCAGATTGGAAGATCATCGGTTTAAATCCCAGCGCTACTAAAGTGCCACTGCGGGGCCCCTGAGCAAGGCCCTTAACACTCAACTGCTCAGCTGGATAAAGATGACATGACCGTAAGTAGCTCTAAATTAAGGTGTCTGCCAAATGCCAGAAATGTAAATGTATTGGAAAAACTGCTGATTTAAAACTCTAATAGGAAAAAACTAGTTAAATTCTATTTCAAGTCAAACCCAAATCAGGTCTCAAATATACTGGTATCTTCTGTTATTAGACTTCATCCTCGGAAAACACTGTTGGGTAAGTCGAGGTTTGAAGCTATGGCTGGGCGATATGACAAAACTGTAATCTTGATCATTTGTTTTCCATTGATCGATATCGACCGATAACGATATATATTTCGGTATAACTACATTGTTAATGCTGTCAGGTTTGAAAGAGTATCCCAACAATGAAAATTAGAGGGGTTTTACAGTGGAGTTTATGTACAAAAAAAATATTTCGCCTCGAAAAAAATAAGACATTACTAAAATAAACACAATACAAAATTACCACCTGGGCTAAAAAACTGTCCGTTTGGTGTACTATTATTTTGAAAACATCTTAAAACACTATGTTTATATTAAATGAGTGTATTAGCTAAATTAGTGGATGTTTATTGACATCAAATGTGTCTGGATTTCATATTTCAATGAATTTAAATCCTTTTTTATGTCTTAAAATAATTTGCATCATTTCATTACAGGAAACTCATCTTAGCTTTTTTTCTGAGTGATGTACAACCCAAAGATTTCACTCAGTGAACGCAGGAGGACAGTGGAACGCAGGAGGATGGTGAAACTTAAACGGTTTTTAATCAATATTAAGTAAAAAGTAAAAAAATATTAAGTAATAAGTGCAGATCTTTGATTGTTATCGACATGAAATTTATTGTGATTCGATATGATATCGCTTATCGGCCCAGCCCTATTTCAAGATGTTACCTATTTGCAGATTCATAAATCTTGCGCTTCTCGTATTAATACTTTCTTTGCTTGTAAATAAAATGCCTGCAATATCCGGTATAAAAATATTGTTTTTTGTGTTCCATCTAACTAGGGTATATAAGAATATTCCACAATTTGCTAAATGTGATCCCATGGCAAATAATTGAATTTTTTCGGAAGGTTATTAAAAAAAAAATAGCATGAATTACTTTTTTTTATCAATTGAAAAACATCTAATTGTGAGGAAAGTTCTAGCAAGCATTAGGACCACCGTTGTTAAATAATATATTATTATTATATTACATTATATCATATAAAAAAAAGCTCTAATTCTGGATAGGTATCCGATTAGTGCTAGTGTTTAGGGTTGGAAGTGAACAGAAAAAGAGCTTTGACTCAGATCCAGGTTCTGATTAAAGAATAAAGCAGGTCCTCCTAACAATGTGCTGGAGACCCTGGGGATTGAACCCCAGATTTGGAAAAGGTGTGGAGTGTGTCTGCTATCTTACTTCCCCACACACACACACACACACACACACATACATACATACATACACACACGCTCACCGGCATCCTAGGGCCAAACCAATTAGCTCAATTACAGCAAACTAAGCCACTTTTTTGTTTGCCTGTCTTTCCTAAAAGCTCGCTCTTCATGATTTCTACCTTCCTCCACCCACAGAAAAGTGAGACTTCTTTTAACCTCCCGAACAAACAGAAACATAATCCTGTTTTCCCTCTTTTATTTTTTTTCTTTCTCTCTTGGCTGTAATAGTCATGGTCTAATCGTCTTACTGCATTTCTGGCTGATCTCAGTCTTCATGAGGAATCAAATTTGATGCCAAAGATCACAGAATAATGACTGACAGAAAATATGCACCAATCACAGTCTCAGATTTAAATATGACCTACATGGCCTGGTCCAAAGCCAGGAAATACTGAATGAATAAACGAATAAATGAATAAATAAAGTGATAATGAAATAGACCAACTATTGTGATGGCTATTAGGTCAGAGGATTTATACATCTGTCAGCAATTATAGTGTCTTTAAGATAGACACAGTGTGTGTGTGTGTGTGTGTCTATTCTTCTATAGATACAAATAGTACTGTCCATGAGACCACATTAAAAATCATTTTTAAAGTTAATATTTAAAAAAGGTTTTACATTATGAGTAAATAAAACATGTTTGATAGCTTAAATATTTAATATTCAAAATTTGGCACAATTTCTAGGCTTCCATAAAGTGGAAGCGACTGCGTGATATTCACCGCGCCTTATGATTTAGTTTACAGTACAACACGTGTTAAACGACACTTCGATGGATTAAGTCGGAAACTGATCAGAAGGATGTTTTACAAAAATAGTGTGAAGTCCATGCTTAAGTGCACATATTTAATATCAATTTTGTCCAATTTTAAATAGTATAAAAACCATTAAAGTACAGAATCCAGTTTTAACTTTGGTTGGTCCCAGTTATGTCATCTATAATGATTGATTGTGTAAAATTAGTCAAGAATGTAAAATAGCAGATTTGCTTAGATTTTAAAGTCTGTTATATGTCTGGCCACGCCCCTCAGACGATACTACGCTCGGTCAGCGGGTAGTTATGCGATATGACAGGAACATGACATTAAATTACATTTACATTTCAGCCATTTGAAAGACGCCCTTATTCTAACTGAGCAGTCGGGCATTAAGGGCCTTGTTCAGGGGCCCCACAGTAGCAGCTTGGTGGTGTTGGAAATTGAACCCACAATCCTCCGATCAGCAGTCCAACATCTTAACCGATAAGCTACCACCTCCCATACACTGACCAGGAACAGGAAAGAAAAAAAAAGGAACATATCTATAATTTTTTTACATTTTTCCATCAGTATTTAGATACAAAAACTGATTCAAATTCTAATTATTTGTTGCCTGGACCAGTTTTCCATTACACGCCTTCAGCAAGTGAGGTGAATCATTAGTTCAATTCCCAGCACCACTGCAGGGCCCCTGAGGAAGGCCCTAATCCCCGTAACTGCTCAGATGGAAAAAAAAAAAAAAAATTGGAAAAAAGTAAAATAAATAAATAAATTAAAAAAATTAAACGGTTTCTTATCATCATGACGAGAGGAAATGCACAAATATCACTGCAGTTGTCTTTTCCTTTACATTTATCTCAACTCATTCGATTTATTCGGCATTTAGATCCTTGGTATTTCTCCTTTTTTACCTAAAAGAAAAATACGGAGGGTCCAGGATATCCAGAGTCACGAGAAAATGCAATATTCTGTTTTTAATATCCAGGTCTATAAGATCAGGGCAGGAAAGTGCTCCGGTGAAATATGTTTATTTTATATATATAATATATATATATAATAAAAAAAAAAAAGATGGGGGGACTCTAACATATGATGCTGTGTATGGATATACTTTTCTATATAATCTCAATATGGAATCGGAGGCCTGTTTTTTTTTTTTTACAGCGTGCCATACTTCAGGAAGGCACTAACAGCATTTGGGCAAGTCGAGGCTGTTCATCTTGGTGTCTTCAGCAGACACCGTCTCTGCATAATAATGCTCTGAATGTTCTTTCGCGGGCGGCGGGTCATCTCTCAAACTTCACCGCTGTGACGATTTTCTTAAACTTTTATTTCCTTCATTATTGCCAACAAGATTTCATTACGTATTTAGAATGTAAACAAGCCTGAGGAGTAACGGCGTCCTCCGCCTCGCGGGCGGTTTATAACAACTCTATTGGCGACTTCTCTCGTTATTCTTCCCCCCTCAAACCTTCTGAAGTGACATTAAACATTTGGTGTGTATAGACAGGAGAACAGACATCCACATACAACTGAGGCTGAAGCGTGATTCATTTTTGTTGATCCTTAAGTATGTGTGTGTGTATTAAAAATGCCTAAAAAAAAAAGAATTAAAAAAAAAAAAAAAGTTGATACTCAACTCACATAAATCATGACGAAGAAAAATGAGCAAACGGGGCAGCGAGCTCATCTCTGGAAATGAAACCCACTGCAATACCTATCAAAACTGCAATCATCAAGCAAGAGATAATATCTTCTTTGGTCTATCCACACTTTCCGATTTCATTTCCTCCATGCCCTTGACATCCGGCGATACCATTAAGATTAAGCGCAGCCGGTGCGGGACTAGTTCTCCGAACATGATGTATGAGGGTCTCGCGCTAAATGTAATATCATCATTTGAAAATTAATGCAATCTTTCTTTTTTGGAATTTCTTTTTTTTTTGATGCGGCACACTCGGGCTGGGCAAAGAGAGGGAGAAGATGAGGGGTGGTAAAGTATATGAGGGGGAAAAAAAATTGGAAACAAGAAGGAAGGAAGAGAAAGAATAAGAGGAAGAGAGAAACAGTGAGCGACAGAAAAAAAAGACAGATGGAAACAGAGAAATACAGTAAGATGAAGAGACAGCTGGATGGACAGAAACAAAGAGTTTAATGAAGAGAAGAAGACAGAGAGAGGGAAGCCAAAGAACAAATGAGAGGGTGAGAGATCGAGAGAGAGAGAGAGAGAGAGAGAGAGAGCAAAGAGAGAGAGAAACAAACCTTGGGCCAAACAGAGTGACCAAAAGACAGAGCAAAGCGAGAGAGAGACGGAGATGAATACAGTGAGAGACAGACAGAAAGATAGAGGAAGAGAACAGATGATTACAGACGCAGACGACACAAACCAGAGACAGTAGCAAAAAAACACATACACTACAGACAGACAGAGAGATAGACAGATGGATCCAGAGAGACAGACAGACAGAATCATTTTAAGTGTCAGTGAGACACGTAATTATAGCAGGTCATGCACCTGGACAGAGGTCAGTATTATCACTCTATCATTTAGCCGAGCGGGGGCTACAAACAAGATAAGGTAGGGAGAAAGAACTCTGCTTCTTACACACACACACACACACACACACACACACACATATTGTGGGTTTAATTCCCAGCACCACCAAGCTGTGAATGCTGGGGCCCCTGAGCAAGACCCTTAACCCTCAACATTTTAGGAACTGGAAAAAAATATAAAAATGCAGAATATTTCTCCTTACATGGCGCTAAAAAGCGTTCATAGGACCACACGCCGTCATTTTGTATAAACGCATTCAAGCATTTTACAGACAGGTAAACAAAAACAAATCGAGTTTTTGACCCGGGCGAAATGTGAGAAATGACTCCTGAAACCGGCTACGACTGCTGAAGCGACGCCGCATTAACTGCTGCGAAATAAGCAAATGAATGCAAAAAGATCAATTAGCGTGGAGGCGCTCATCTGCATGAATCTGATGCTTTATGTCTCTGCTGATGAGCTGCTTTTGTAGTGCTCCCTTTTTAAGCAGCTGCGCATCTGGCCTGATTAGCGTTAGCAAAGCGCACGCTACGCTAGCCACCGGGGGATTCGGGGCTTCTCTTGCCGGCAGAGAAGAGAGGAGGAAAAAAGTAGATGGAGAGAAAGAGAGAGAGAGAGAGAGAGAGAGAGAGAGAAAGAGAGAGAGAGAGAGAGTAATGAACATCGTCTTCCTTTCAAAAAAAAAAAAAAGCGAAATCATCAAAAAATAAGCAAAAAAAAAACAAACCGCCTTGGTCTTCTGCACAAAGCTAATTACTAGCGGTGGCAGTCTCACTAAGGCTAAATAGATTAGGCTTTACTGAATGTTATCAAGGCTACTGTTAATGTGGCCAAAGCTACAGATTTCCACACATTATATGCTAGAAAGAAAGATCTGGGTTTCATGTTTGTGGAATAAAATGAGTAAACTAATGTGAGGGAGCAGAAGATGAGAAAAAAAAAAAAAAAAAAGTTGTCTTGATTCTGACTTTGTCAAGTTTGCTGTCCTCCTCCATCACTGCTAGTCCCGAAGGACTTGTAAATTCATGCTGTTTATGGCTTAAATTTAAGGGGGTGTGAGTGTGTGTGTACGTGTGTGTGTTGGTAGAGAGCATTTAAGGAGGATTGTGCGATTGAGGGCTACAAACACCTCAGCAGGAGACAGGTTTTTATTTACTATTCTTCATCTCGAATCGTAATCAGATACTTGGACACCCCGGGCTCCCGTAAACTGGAACGTAATCTAGTGGCGGCGACGGCGGCGGCAGCAGAGATAAATTCGTGCGGTCAGTATCCGCATATTCAAATTCCCACCGAAATTTATAGTAATTACTGAGCAAACACAGAAACATACACAAACGGGGAAAAGTGTGCACGTGTGTGTGTGTGTGTGTGTATATGCCCCATATCGGCTGGTAATCACACAGCACTGTAATCCGCCCTGCGTGTAACTTCAGACATATACACACACACACACGCACACACACACACACGCACACACACACACACACACACACACACACACACACACACACACACTGGGCCTACTAAGAGACCTGAGCTGTATTATTTTCAACAGCCATCCTCCACAAGAACAACAATAAACACACACCAGCCACTTTAGACAAAACACTCCGACTGTATGTTTGTGTGTGTGGGAAGGGGAGGTGAGTGTGTGTGAGAAGAGAAGAGAAGAGAAGAGAAGAGAAGAGAAGAGAAGAGAAGAGAAGAGAAGAGAAGAGAGAAGAGAAAAAGGGGGGGAGAGGGAGAGAGAAAGAGAAAGAAACAAAGAGAGAGAGAGAGAGAGAGAGAGAGAGAGAGAGAGAGAGAGAAACAAAGAGAGAGAGAGAGAGAGAGAGAGAGAGAGAGAGAGAGAAAGAGAGAGAGAGAGTACAGCTTCAGAGCTGATAATGTAGCCGGTGTTTTACATGTGGAATATTCCCATCCTTGCTGTAAACTGTAAAGACTTCCGTGGAAAATTGGATACCAGTTCATCCTAAAGTGGGCCTGAGTCAGCGTTCTGTGCAGGAGTTCATCCACTCCAACTGGAACACGACATGTTGTTTGTGGAGCTCAGGGGTTTTGTGCACAGGGGCATTTGGCATGATGGGACAGGGTATGGGCTTCTTAGTTTCTTAGAGGAACGACATTATGGCATCCCCTGCTGATTTTGTATGTTTGCCCACTGACAATCAAATGATCAGTCTATAATTTTAATGTTAGATTTATTCTAACAGTAAAAAACATCCAGAAAAACACATTGCAAAACAGTTATAAAATTGATTTGTATTTGATCAATTTGATATTTGACCCCTTTTGCAAAACAAGACTTGGTACTTGGTGGCAAAACCCTTGTTGTCAATCACGAAGATCAGACATTTCTCCTAGTTGTTCGCCAGGTTTGCACACATTTCAGGAGAGATTTAGTCCCACTCTTCTTTGCAAATCCTCCGCAGTCATTAAGGTTTCGAGACGTTTGGCAACTCAAACCTTCAGCTCCTCCCACAGATTTTCTATAGGATTAAAATCTGGAAACTGGCACTCCATCTACTTAACATGCTTCTTCCTGAGCCACTCCTTTGTTGACTTAGCCTTGTTTTGGGTCATAGCCATGCTGGAATACCCATTTACGTCCCATTTTCAGACCATGTCCTGACTGAGGGAAGGAAGTCCTCACTAAAGAATTGATGGTATATGGCTCTGTCTATCGTCTCTTTGATGCGGTCAAGTTGTCCCGTTACCTTTATCATCAAAACATAGGGATCACGTGCAGCATTCTTCCTAGCCCAATAAAGGCAAGCTGAGTTAAGTTGACGCCAACAAGCCCGATTTTGGTCTAAGTTCTCGGCTAAATCATTCAGATGTTTATCTGCTAATTTCAGATGGCCTGTACATGTGCTTTCTTGAGCTGGGGGACCTTGTGGGCACTGCAGGACTTCAGTCATTCATGGTGCATTGTGTTATCAGTTGTTTTCTTGGTCCCAGCTGCCTTGAGATCATTTACAAGATCTTCCTATATAGTTCTGGGCTGTCTCCTCACTGTTCTTATGATCAGTGAAACTCCACGAAGGTGAGATCTCACATTGTTTTTCTTCTAGTAGTGAATAATCGCACCAACTGTCACCTTCTTCCCAAGCTGCTTGGCGATGGTCTTGTAGCCCATTTCAGTCCAAGTGCAGGTCTACAATCTTGTCCCTGACTTCTCTGGACAGCTCATTGGTTTTGACCATGGATTAATTGCTTTTGTGGACAGGTGTCTTTATACAGGTAAGGTTTACAAAGACACCTGGTGATTGGGAGCACTTTCTTTAAAAGAGTCCCTTTATTTATAGTCATCGTTTAAAACTTTTTGGTTATGAATGCGTTTTCTGAATGTTTCTGTTGTTATTCTGTCTCTCGCTGTTAGAATAACTGATCATTTAAGTTATAGACTGATCATTTCTTTGTCATTTGCCCAACAGGGAAAAACAGCAGGGGATCAATTTTTTTTTTTTTTTTTCCTTACTGTACATTACTGCACAGTGAAATTAAGCTTCGAGCACAGTGTCAATACGAGGTCCCAACTAGAGTAGCTTGGCAGGAATGGGGTTTGAAGCCTGAATCCAGAGCCTTAACCATTTAAGCTACTATTGCCCCTCAGACTGTGACTTGCTCGAAGGCCCAATGATGATACCCCCTGATCAGTGACAGAGCCATAACTGCTAAACCACCACATCCTGAAGGTGAATTCAACAGCATTTCTCTCAGCTGTCCTGTTGAAAGCACTCCAAGTGGGACATGAGCTCACAATCCCCAGTTTAGGAAGGAAGTGCTTGTACAGCACACCTTGTATTTATTCCCCAGTAGCTATTAGAGTTCTGTTATAACCTTTCTGAATAGGTATCGGACGTGATATGTAACTGACCAGTTCTTTTGTAGAAATATGTTTGCGCACCCCTGATATCCCCTACGCTCATCCCATCTCCTCCAGGTGTGTAAGTATTTATATGTAGCTTTTCGACGCTGCACGTAACGAGCAAGTTTGCAGTGTGTGCATTAGCACGGGTCGAGTGCAGGTACAAACTTTCAAAGTGCCGTTACACATATTGATTCGTGCCGTTTATGCAAGTAATCTTCTTTTCAATAATTCACTCTGCCTTTTATAGAGTTGTAAATCAATGCATCCTCCCGTAACTATGCACTCCCTCTATGCGCTACTTTCATCTTTCTCCCTCTCCTCATTTTTACTCATTTCACTTTTTCACATGTGTCTCTTCTCTACTAAAAAATACAACCCGATAACGTGAGACGCAGACAGATGCACACTTGTGTGTGCGTGTGCGGGTAAGTGGACTTCGATATAGAGGTAGATATATTGTGTGATGGTGCATTAGGGGTCATTTGCGTAGCGCGGCCCTTTAAGGCTCCGGCCCTCTGGTTAATATGCGACTAAAAGCTTGGTGAGGTTACTGTACATGCAGAGAGCCAGGACCCGCTGTGACCCCTCTTCATTATTCATCTTCTGGAAAAAAACAGGAGGTGGAA
>VCAZ01000076.1:1612062-1659562 GCA_005784505.1 Bagarius yarrelli | reverse complement strand
CCGAGCAGATAGTAATGTTGGTGTAACACAAGGCCAGTGAGCAGCAGGAGAGCAGAGATCCAGAGAGATCCCGGTTGGGGTGGGGGGGGTTCTTGCAGTTGTTGTCATGAGCAAATGCATATTGCTTTAATGGGCAGCAGCAGATGAACAGAGTCGTAACCTTGGACAGAGGCCGCCATAAATCTGGCTCGCTATGACCTCACGGCGTACTTAAGGTCCTTCTTTCGACTGCGAGTGCGTAAGTGTTCTGCTTGGCAGTGATGATGTGACTGAGCGGGAGCATTGAGGGCATTTTGACAGACGATACCTGACTGCAAACTGGGTTGGTTAGGTTTTATGTGGGGTTGTATCTATCCAACCGACTGGACATTTCTTTACGAAGGCAATGTCAATGTTTTTGATCAGACATATTCAGGTGCATAAAGGTTATAAATTAGTCCGTTTTGGAATATCTGTGCTGATTTAATATATTTAATATGATCTGCACACGGTACAAAAACGGAATTCAAAGCATTTTTGGCATACAAACTGAACCGAAACGCTGGCTAAGTTGCAGGTACATCCTGGAGCTGTTCAAAACCTATGAAAAGCCAAGCAAAGATTTGATGTAATTTGTTTCCAGTAAGCGTCAACGCACGACACCAATGTTGCCTTCGGACTGCGATCACCCTTTAAGAAAAATTTGTTGTCAGTGTGGTGGCGCGTGTCTATTAAATATTTATCCACGTGTCTTTTCTGATTGTTGCTATATGCAACAATATGATTATTGTGTTGGAATTTAGTAATATTAGTAACATTTCTGAGTGGCTGGAAAGTTCTATGGTATATTCCTGTCAGTTTAGTTAATTTGGACAAATCATAGTCTTCATCATTAGAAGATGTTCATCCTGAACAACACACATATACTACAAACTTCTGCCTAAATGCACTTTTTACTATAAATTGGACAGGTAATGCAGTATATTCCCAACTGCATAGCAAACACTATAAAAGTTAAACAGAGAAAAATTGACTACAGGGATATTTAAAGACGTCTAGAAAACATAGGCTGAAAGTCAAGAAAGTGGTGGTGGTGGTGGTGGGGGGGGGTCATTGGTTCCCGTAAGGAGGTCATTATTTATCCTCACTTAATTAAGTAAAAGAGGACAAACGAGTTAAAGTGTTAACAGAGCTCAATGCAATACCAGCCTTCTGCTCGCTAGTCAATACAGCCAAATTGGAAATGTCTGGCTAATCTGTCAAGTGGAGGGGCACCGACTGACAGACCGACTGGAGCCTTGGATCTGCCAGTGTGTGTGTGTGTGTGTGTGTGTGTGTGTGTGTGTGTGTGTTACTGGTCAATCTGTCTGGACGGGCTTTATCCTTGCCTTCTCTGTCTCTCTTTCTTTCGTTCTCTATTTTTCACTGTAGGTAATAAACAATTAATTAAAGTGTGTGCAGTGGAATGTTTCATCGAGAAGTCAAGTTTCAAATCCGATTCCTCTCGGCACTGTGCAGTTCTTCTGCCATGAGCCTCCACCCAACATGGCAAAAATAAAGAGGTGGAGAAAGGAGTTAAAATGCAAAGACCGCCATTTCATTAGATTTTATCAGAAAGTGAATGAGAGAGAGCGAGAGAGAGAAAAAGAAAGAAAGAAAGAAAGAAAGAAAGAAAGAGATAGCGCTCATCAGCAATGCATTAGAGCTTTGGTGTACTTGAGTGTATAACATTAGTTAATGTTCCAATGCTGGACGCCAAGTTACCAGTAAAGACTTGGGCTGTATGTGAAAAACTGTGTGAGAGGTACCTCAAATCAAGCCCAGTCCTGGAAGCAAATATACTATACATTTGAGTAAAGCGACAGGAAAGTGCCTAGTCTTTTCAACTCTATGGTAAGATTGTTGGTCTATTGGCCAATGAGACTAGCCAATCACAGGCATCAGTGAGCTCTGGTATGTAGAAGACTTTCCCTGGAGTGGAGCAGAGAGGAAGTTTCTGTGGCATAGCGCAGTGTAAGAAATGCAGGTGGCTGACTTCACTGGTATTAAATCTGCACCTTCCGCATTGGTAGATGTTTGATGGGTGGGGGGGCTGGCTGGGGGGGGGGAAATGGCAGGTGGAGTTTCCTAAGAAAAATATTTATACTTAATTGTAAAAAAAAAAAAAAAAAAGAAACATTTCCTTTTGGTTACAGAGGTTACACTCCGGGTTAGGCTTAGACCTGGTATTCATTTTCCACAGCAATCATCATGTCCAAACAAAAGAGCTGAAGGAGCAGTGAGACAGCGCACGGAGCGCAGAGGACAGAACTCGAGTCAGAAACCGTACTCCAGACGACGCGTCGAGGAAAACTATGCACAGTCAACTCCAGCGCTGAAAAATCAAGTTGTCAGCACAGGAAAGAGAGACGATCACTTTTAAATCGCTCACACTGGCCTACATTTAACGTCTCTGATTGATTTTTTAAGGAAATTGTTTCGTTTATTTCACCATAGGACACACACTCGCACAATCCCAACCACAGCATGCTTCGCTCAGCTACACCACACTGACAGAGCCAGCCATCCATTATCGTTTCACTTCATCCGTACTTAAAGTTAAAGTGAAATGGGAGGGGGACCCTTTTTCACGGCATATTAATAAACTAGCTTCCTTCAGACACCCTTATATTAATCACATTTATTAGGCACAGGCGTTCAAGGGTTAAGGGTCACACTCCGGGGTCCAGTCGTAGCAGCTCGGTGGTGCTGTGAATTAAACCCACAATCTTCTAATCAGCGGTTCAACACCTAAACCACAAGGCTACCACTTCCAATCAAGGGTGAAATAAAACATTTACTAACGTTTAAATCGAGCTCTTAAGTTATATATCGAATCCAATGGGTAACAAAAAACAGTCAGCACAATTGCCTCGTTAGTGTTTTTGCAATTAGGGCAAAAAAACACCCAAAATACATTTTAAACAATATTAAAAAAAACTAATAAATCCTTGTAAAAATTGTTAGAATTTTAAAAAGAAATTCATGAAAAAAGGGAAGTTTTTTATTAAATAATTAGTTTACTTTTAATGTAGAGTTTCCCTTTACATAATAAAATAATATTTTTGGTTAACTTAATTCGTGCAGTTTTAATTTATTTGCTAATGTTAATCTGAGCCTCTTTAAAGGGAAAACTTTACACCGAAACAAATCAAATATAATTGTAAGTTGGATTTGTTATTTTGGTGAAAAAATAGCAGCTATTTTACATTTTTACATTGCAGTTAAAACGCTACAGCAGCAAAACTCTAAAGTGGGAAGCGGTAGCTCAGTGTTGGAATGCTGATTGGCTTCAAATCCCAGGAGCACTAAACTCTGGTCAGTTGGGTATAAAATGAGAATTGAGAATTGTACATTGCACTAACTAAGGGCATCAGCCCAACACTAAGCTACAGATGATTGTAACAACTTCACTAATCAATATACTAGATGATGTGCATGATAAAGTTGTTGATCTATCTAAATACAAGGATATGTGAAGAAGCGAAAGTGCTGCTGAATCTTTAGTGAAAGACCAGAGTGTCTTCTCTCACCACTAATATTCTTACCACAGTAAATGATGCTCGTTTTCCTACCGAACGCTTATTTGCATGTCAAACGTTTCTGGAACAACTTCAGTCATGTGATTAAATGCTAGTAGACTAAACTCACGATTATATAATTATGCACTTCTAAACTCTCCACTTTTCCGCTAATGAAGGAAATGAGGATAAACAGAAGGCGACACAGGTGTTGATGAGAACGACAAAAACAGGTTGGGCGGATTAGAGCTGTGCCGATAAAGGACATCATATTGAATCGTGATAAACTTTATGTCTATAAAGATGATAAGCTCTGCAGGTTTTTAATCGATATGGATTAAAACGTGTTAATGCTCCACCGTACTCCTGGTGGGACACTGCATTCTATAAGTAAAGTTTTTGTGTCGCCCAGCACTCAGAAAGGAAAAATCTAAACGTTACATACTCTTGAAAAGCTGAGATTCTTGTGATTATTAAGATACAATAAACACCAGGTACAATCAATGTCATGGTCGGACCACAAACAGCCAGATATACATTCACAAAACTGTAAAAAAGCCACTGATCAATAAAATTCCAAACAAAACTTAAAAGAAGGTAAAGAAGCCAAACAATCATAACTCAGTGAAATATGAAGTCCAGACACATTTATATGTCGATAAAGATCACTAATGTAGCAGAAGCTGAGCTCAGAATGCCAGTCTGAGCCCTTAACGGCTGCATTAACACAGGAAAAACGCTACACAAAAACAAACAAAATGGCCGCTGCACTTGACTATTATGGCCTTTCAAACTAAGCCTTTAGACACTTTTTTAAAAAATAATTGTACTTATTCATTACACCAAAAGAGAGGGGTTTTTTTATATAAAGATATTTTTGGGGGCATTTTTTGCCTATATTGATAGGACATAGGGATGAAATGTGCGAGATAGAGGTGGGACCGGAGAGGACCCGAGCCGAAATCGAACGCAGGTTGCTGACGCACAACAACTTGACCCACTACACCGCTGCGCCGGCCAAAACACACAACTTTTAGCACAGCTGGTAATACTGTGTATTTTAGTAGTTAAGGTCAGATATTTTATTCTTTTTTTGTTATCTTGTTACACTTTAAAATGCAATTAATGAACCCGCGAATTTTGGTGACTCCAGTCATTATTGGGATTCTTCTTTGAAGCTGACAGCATTACAATTTTTACATCGAAATATATATCGTTATCGTTATTAATAGACTACAGTTTTGCTATAATCACCCAGCCAGAGGGCGGATGACGTTACTGCTAAATTGAAAGTGAAAGTGTTCTCCTGGGTGGACGGCAGCCCTGTCTCCTTTGACTACTCTGTCGCACTGCGCACACACACACAGCAAAAGAAAAATAAAAAGAGAGCAAGTGAAAGGCTGGTGCTTTACAATAGAAGGTCGGTCAAGCCTGTTAGTGTCAGTATTCACCCACGCGCACTTTCTTTAAACCTGAGTCACAATGAACAGACCTCACGTTTGGGTGTTATCCCACTGAAGCAGGAAGCAAAAACAGATATGATGTGGAGTTGACAGCTCAGACACCTCCTCTCTGCATCCGAGTCTGGACTGGGCTTTCTGCTTTCAGACGGTTAGCAGATTTCAGGGATGTGCCCACGGTTTTCGGAGAACTGGTTCATGATTAGACAAGAAAAGCCTGCTGTCAGAACTTCTGGGCTTTCTGTCAAACAAATTAAGGGCTGAAGGGTAACAGGTGTGAAGGACTTTTTATTGTTTGCTAAAGCACAATAACTGTTGGAGAAATAATAAGTATACCTGACAGTCTATTGAAGGTTTCAGATACGTATGCTAATATCAAATCAATCATAACTACCTGATGTGTTTTTTTATTCGAATACGCATGCCAAATGCAAACCAGACAATGCAGGTTCTTTTGAAAAGGGGAAGCAGCTATTTAAACTAAAAATTAACGAAAAAGTGAAAAGGGAAAAAATTCTTGATATATATTAGACTCACCTTAAGATTAAATAAATTTGCAAACAATTTGGTTTTCAATCATTCCGTCCGAAGGTGAATGCTCATACTTAGCGCACTCCTGGTCCATTATCTGGTCGGTGCTGTTTAACAGTGTCCTGTTTTTTTGTCCTATATAGCCTGGCTTAATGTTTGTACTGTTTATTGGACTGTTTGCACCAGGTTGCACACATGCACTTTATGTTGCTGAGACAACTCGCTTTTAGTCTTTAGCCCTGTGTTATTCTGTTAAGTGGCTCTTTGTTGTTGTTGTTTTGTGTAATTGTGTGTTGTTTTGTGTAGCACCAGAGGGTCCTGGAGAAACGTTGTCTTTTTTCACTGGTGTACTGCGTCTGCTATATATGGCTGAAATGACAATAAAGCTTCTTGAACTTAAACTTTGTAGCAGCTTTAAACAGTTATTTCCCCCAAGCAAAAGGCAACAAGTTTTTACTAAAAAGTGACTTTTCCAGCTTTACATTTCCAGCATTTGGCAGACGGCCTTTTCCAAAGTGACTTACATTTTATCTCAACTATACAACTGAGCAATTGCCTACGGGACCATAGGTGGTAACTTGAAGATGCTGGAAATCAAACCCACAATCTTCCTTAATCACTGAGTCACAACTTCCCCAGACAACAAGCCTCTCTTCTTCAAGTCAAGTCACTTTTATTTATATACAATAGAAATTGTGTCAAAGCAGCTTTACAGAATCAAATACGACAATACATTAAACACTTTAAGTTTAATTAATATCTGTAAATTAAGATTTCACAACTAAGCAAGTCACAGGCGACAGCGGCAAGAAACCAAAAACTCCATCGGTGACAGGATGAAGAAAAAAACCTGCTAGAAACCAGGTTCAGTCAGGTGGTCAGTTCTCCTCCGACCGGAAACACCAGCAGGTTATTCCATACTGCAGCAAAGTTTACATGGTCTTGTCTGGACGGCCGTCTAGAAGACACTGGGAAATGCAGGTGCAAGGGAAAGACACGCAAAGGTGAGAAAGCAATGTCAGAGGTGAACCTGTCAGAAGGTGAACAGGCGGCTCGCCGAAATGAACTTGTTCTGAGGAAGTTATAATCGGTTGTTTAATCGCTTGGAGTGTATGAAACCGCTTGTCATTTAAGGGGCTTAATTGGGATTTGCTCATCTCTCCAGGAAACCAGAGCTGCAAATTGCACTTTTACCAGAGACTCTGAGGACAGAGCAAAAGAGAGGCACACTATTAGTCACCGTGGCAGGAAGAAATTTAATTTAGGGGATACAATTTAAAGAAAATTGACTCCTATTTAAAAGGGGGTGTGGGGCAGACAAATGGCTGCACGGGGGGGCGGGAGGCGAGAGAATAAAAACGAGTGAAAAATCTATTTCCCCCCGGTTTCCTCGATGGTCTGACGGTCTTTTCATCTTTGCCCGATTAAAACTTTGCAGAGTATAAAAAAAAAAACACCTTTCCATTATTGAGTAAAAGACAATAAGGATCTCTGATATTGTGGGGGATTTTTTTCACAGAAAAAAAAAAAAAGAAACTGCACAAATTGAAACAATTGTACATAAAGAATGAGGCTGTGCTACAGGAGGGGGATAATCGCAGACGGAAAACTTTTGGCTGCCGACACAGCCGTGGGCCGGAGCGAGGTGGGACAATGGTGGTGAGCGTGGCAGCTGTCATGGCGGAGTTTAAAAAGATGATCTTGGCAGGGAATTAAAAAGGAAAAAAAAAAAAAAGGCGAGGGCATGAGAAAGAACCGATTCATTTGCAAATCGGGGCCCTGGTGCACGGGCTCCTTTCTGAGCCAGGAGTTAACAAGGTAATCAGTTTTAGGCTCTAACCTTGTATTGTGCTGTGCAACTCTTCCTACACACACACACACACACACACACCTGAAAACTGAAACATGAGCATTCGTTTACAGTGTATTCTCTCCATCTCCTGACATGCTTAAAGAGTTACATAATAGAGTGTAGGGTTAGAAGAATGACACTCTATTACAAAATCACAGAGACACAGACAGAAGGAGAGAGAGAGATAAAGAGACAGACAGAAAGAAAGAAAGAGAACAGCTGTGTCTATTCCTCTTTGTGTCCCTCTTTTCCCGGGGCCCTTCCGGAAGTCCCCAGAAGAAAACAATGGCACACTTTACACTCTTCTCTACTCTTTCACTCAATCCTTGTTTCCACTCCTGAGAAATCTGATCCAGTATTAATTACTAAGCAAACAAATATCCACAAGGTGCTCGCACAAATCAAACACACACACACACACACACACACACACACACAGACAAATCACATTACACAAAAGAGTGTAATCCTGATAAAGCTCACCTGCTTTGAAAAAAAATATATTATTCATTTACCCTGGTACAGAAAAAAAATTAGCGAATATTAGTTGCATTTATAGATGTTTAAGCATATTTTAATGCCTATTTTAATTTTGTCTAAACAACAAAAACATTTTTTCTGGGTGGCTCAGCTTGTATCACAGTTAAGTATAAGTATATAAGTATATATTCAATTCATTGTCATTGTGCAAGGTACATGTACAGAGCCAATGAAATGCATTTTTCACATATCCCATCTTAGTAAGTTGGGGGTCAGAGCGCAGGGTCAGCTATGATACAACAGCGCCCCTGGAGTAGGAGGGGTTAAGGGTCTTGCTCAAGGACCCAACAGTGGTTGACTTGCCGGAGGTGGGGCTTGAATCCAGGTGTTTCTGGTCTTCAGATTAACAACTCAGCACCTTAACCATTTGAGCCACCCTGCCCCCAGTCCCATGTAGTTATACACTACATTTCCAATTAGTAGATATAATATACAAAACATGATTAAAAGTACATTAAGACAGAGATGATTACATTATGGTGAAAAACGTGGAAAGCCAATTGTGTCAAATTTAAACCAAAATCTAAAAAAAAAAAAATGTATTAACATTTATATTGTATTTAAAATTGTTGCATATTATTGGCCGAGAGTGTGTCGTTACCTTATTTTTCCACTTGAAAATGAGCAGATGCAAGGTCTAATTAGGTGTGGTTAAGAAGGTGTGGGCAGTGGTGGCTCAAATGGTAAAGGCGGTGAGTTGCTGATCTGGGCTCAAGCCCCAACACCGGCAAGACCCTTAACCCTTCCTGCTCTATGGGCGCTGTATCAAAGCTGACCCTGCGCTCTGACTCTAACTTACTAAGATGGGATATGCGAGAAAAAAAAAGGAATTTCACTGTGCTGTAAAAAGTATATTTGACAAAAAATAAAAGACATTTACGAATGTCCTGGAAGATCACAGCAAGAACTGTGGTAGAAGAATTTTCTTTCCTTTTGAGTTCTGCCTCTAGGAACAAGGTAAATCCGTACCGAAGAGTAAATACAGCAGGTTTACAACAAGATGTACACCACTGGAAAGAATAGCACCTTATGCTAGGTTGAGGAATAGTATGGCTGGTTTTTGTTTGATTTATTGAGCGACAATGACCAGGGGAATACCTTAAGAGCAGCGCAGATCCTTTCTATGCGAAAAAGTAAAACACTCTGGTTAGTCCAGACCAATCACTTAAGCTAAATCCAATTGAGCACGCAATATACTTGCTAAAGACAAGACTAAAGGCAGAACCTCCCAAGAGCTTACAGGAACCAAAGAGAACTTCAGTAAAGACTTGGCAGAACATCACCAGGTAGGAATTACTCCAAAAAAGGAGAACATAGGTGAGATAGAGAAATAAAACCATGGTTAACAAAGGTCAAAAACATTTCTGATGCCTTTATCCAGAGCGACTTTCGTTTATCGATATTGAGGGTTAAGGGCCTTGCTCAGGGCCCCAGCTGTGTCAGCTTAGTTGTGCTAGAAATCAATCAGCAGTTTAACAGCTTAACTGCTAAGCTGTCATTTCTAGTAGTAATCGTCTTTGTAAAAATTAAGAAAATATTGTATGAAAAATCTGCCATATTAGACTAAATAGCTACGTATTTTAGCCACATCAAGATCTTTGTGTGTGTTGAGCTCTGGGAATGTTCCCCCGAACGAACCACCCCCCCACCCCCAAACACTGGTCACTCACAGAAAAGCTGGACTGTTAGAATAATCAATACGACAGCCTTCTTGTTGTGATCTGATTCAGAGTTGCCTCTATACAGTGTGTGTGCGTGTGTGTGTGTGTGTAGTCACGGCCCTGTTTAACCCTAACTAGATTAGGGTGATTATCCGGGCTGTCAGCCACCACTGTACAGACGGGATAAGTGTTCCTAAAGCCCCTCTGTGCACCGATCTGTGATCCTTATTCATATCTGAGCCAGCCGGTGCTCACCATTCCCCCTCTAACCAACCGCCGTGCTAAGTGACAGGGAGTCCCTCGTTCTGTCAAACCGAAGAGAAAGAAAAGAGAAAACTAATCCGATATGGCCTCAAGCGTTGTGTGGTGCGGTGTGGCTTCCTGTCCTGGGAACTGCTCGAACTGAGCGCAAGCTGATTTGAACAGTACAGTCCAACATATAAATAATCATCTTTTGAGAAACAGCACCTATTAGGGACTTTTTTATTTCTTCATGCACTATATTTACTTCCTCTGAAAAGAAGGAAAAGTGCATAATGTGTTATTTAAATTTCAATTTTGAATAATGTGGAAAATTGTGCAGATACGGGTCAGGAGCCAGAATCACGCCAGAAATCAGAACGAGGGGGAAAAAAACAAATAAAGTGATCAGAGTGATTTAGCGACATGGCTGGCGGTGCCAAACCGGCGGGTTTGAAGGAGGTTATTTCAAAAACTTATTACGTTCTGTGATGCTTAAAGATTATTATATCTCATAAGGCTTCTTACCTCGCATTTTACAAAGTAACAGAACCGCAAAGTAAATTCTATACATACAATTCAACTTGTTTTAACAAAACACACACACTGCAAAATCAACCAAAAAGTGTCGGACTGCTGATTGAAAGATCATTACCACGTTGCCACTGCCATCTGGGCCCCTGAGCATGGCCCTTAAACCTTCAGTAGGATTGAAAAATAAATATAGGGATAATGGTGTCTGCCAAATGCCAGGAATGTAACCAATTGTAAGAAAGTCGTCTAAAAAGGCAGTGGATTTTATAAAAAAAAACAAAAACATATGTGACCTTTTACTGCACAATACACAGCAGTTACGATCTCAATTCATTTTTTCTTTGTTTTTGTCACATATGTGCTGTAAGAAGAGTGAAATTTGGCACCCCTGGAGTGTGATTAATTAGGCGCGTTAAGGGTCTTGCTCAAGGGCTCAAGACCCAAGACCCTTGCTCAACAGCAGCAACATTGGCCTTGAAGCCCGAGCTTTCCATAAACAACTTAACCGCTTGAGCCACCACTGCCCCTAACGATGCTATGAAGTGCACCTGATGTAGTGTATTCGGTTATGCAGGGGGCTGGGAGGGTGACGGGGGTCAAGTCGTTTGATGGAGTTTCCTCCCTTTTTATTAGCTAAAACGGCTGAGTGCATTTTACTTTCACTTTGAATAAGCAGCGATTGGCAATTCTGTGTCAAATGCTTGAATCGCCAACAACTAAAAAGGGGAAGAAAAAAAAAGGAAAAACTCAATTATATAAAATACTGAAATTTGACACCTGCCGCTGATCTGTGATGTAATCGTCATTCATGTTAGTTACTTATTATGTTAATAAAGGTTATTTTAACTTGCAGCTTAACACCGGTGACAATGTCGACACCGACTCTCGCCACATACCTCAAAAGCAGCCCGGCACTGAAGGCAGAATTTCCCAGAACCTGGAGAGTCGGTACACTTGGCAGAACATCACCAGGAAGAAATAAATAAAAAACATTTCACCTTTTTAACCTCGACAAGTAGTGACAAAAGGGGGCTGGGGCACAAAATCATTCAAGTAGGGAGACCAGATAGTTATGAGGAAAAAGAGGCGGCGCTTCCAAAGCGTCAAATAACATCAGTAAGATCAGCAGCTGTCAATCATTTCGCATCATATGTACTTTATTTCAGTTAGTACGCACTTTTTGACTGTTATTTGTAAATAAGAACATTCTTATATTCTGGTTACATGTAGTATAAATAAAATTTGGATGTACTACATCCGCCATCTTGATGTCAACATGTGATATACACTGCTCAAAAAAAATAAAGGGAACACTTAAACAACACAATGTCAATCACACTTCTGTGAAATCAAACTGCCCACTTAGGAAGCAACACTGACTGACAATCAGTTTCACATGCTGTTGTGCAAATGGAATAGACAACAGGTGGAAATTATAGGCAATTAGCAAGACACCCCCAATAAAGGAGTGGTTCTGCAGGTGGTGACCACAGACCACTTCTCAGTTCCTCTGCTTTCTGGCTGATGTTTTGGTCACTTTTAAATGCTGACGGTGCTTTCACTCTAGTGGTAGCATGAGACGGAGTCTACAACCCACACAAGTGGCTCAGGTAGTGCAGCTCATCCAGGATGACACATCAATGCGAGCTGTGGATAACCGTGGTGGATAACACAGGGTTTCACACACTGTTACAGGTGCTTGAGTCGAGGGTTAGGTTGGGTCATTACGGCGTTATTTAAGTGTTCTTCATTAACCGTTATAATAATCTGCCGTTTCCATGTGTCATTCAGAACTTCAGTTCGTCCTGAACACTGAACTTTATTAATCAAACGTAAATTTATGAAACAAATCATCTTTTTTAAGATGGATGATGATGTCATACAGAAATTACAACTATAAACAAAAAGCTCCAACTCTGGTTAAAATGTAAACACGCATTTACACAGCAGAAGAAAAAACCTAACTACCTACACTTCCTACCCTACTTCCTCCCTACTGTGTAGTATGGAAGTACGCGGTTTCGTGCGAGTCGATGTCTGTTAGTCCTTTATAAGGAGAAAAAAAACCCCACAAAATGTGGGAAAATCGCTCTGCTTTATAAGTACACTACATATTTTTTGCAGATCGCTCACCTTTGATCAACTGCTATCCTGTTCTAATAACATAACACACCTCTGTGTAATATTTAATGGCTGTTTGACGCTGTAACGAGCCGTGGCAGGTCTGCCTGCGTTGATTTGACACAAACGCCGGCTCATCTTCTGGCACGCTGCCTCACTGGGGTTATAACTCACTCGTGTTGCTACCCCACAGTCGTTGTTCCTAATTTCATCATCATCAGCGCTAATTACATCTCTATAACAAGCAGCAGGGTAATTATCCTGGACGCCGTGTTCCCAAAGACCACACCAAACTCCAAGGTTCACTAGCTTTCCTAAATTTACTCTATTGAAACGTCTGTGCAGGTCGGATTTATTCCCGGCAAGCTAGTAAACCTGGCCGTGAGCACTTTACTGCTGGAGCTTTACGGTCTCCAAGCTGCCATTGTGATAGCCGATGTGGACGATCTGTCGGCAAACAGACGGGATCACAGTGCTGCATAGTGTGTTTTTTTAGAGCTTATTAGAAAATAACAGCATGCAGAGAATATGCAGGCACTGCTTCACTCCGTTCATCTTACACAACTCGCAGCGAGGACGGCAGGCAGATGAAGACTGATGAGAGGAAAATTTGAACATAGAGGGGGGGGGAAATGAAAATATGAACAAAAGCGGTTTGTGTGCTTACTACTGAGTGACAAACTGCATAGTTAAACAGGCTAGGAGAAAGATTTTTTTTTCAGTAGTGCCTCCTAAAAACAGGAAATGGCTTTGGCTAGTAGAAATGAACGATGTTGCCGTAGCTGCTACGTCCACCCTCAAAAATAACCGCCTCTTATTAAACGTGTACAGAAACATAATAGGGACAAATGAAGGCCATCAGATCATTGGGGGGTTTATTTATTATTTATTGGGGTGTGTTGCTTAACTTGTGCTGCTTATTTGCTAAAAGCTAACACAAAGCCTAGCATGCAACATGTAAATCAGAATTCGCAGAACAATTCAGTTTTACTAAAACAATAATCGGTGTAAACATTCTTTGATGCTTCTGTAAGTATCCAAAAAGGGTGGTTAGCTTGTGCCACCAGTTTGCTTACAAAACAAACACAAAAGCGTCAGCAACCATCTATAGTAACTGTAGCTTCCAACCGCTAATGTTTGGGAGGGAGGGGTTGGTGATCTAAACAGCTCAGCACTATGGCTTCACCAAGCTCAGATCTAACTGGATTGGGGGAGATTTTATTTGCTTTCATCAGGATCCAGGCCTGGCTGTATCTATATGTGTGTGTGTGTGTGTGTGTGTGTGTTGGGGGTGAGCTGGTCAGGCTTGCAAACTAATGAACCTGCAAAATAAATGTAGTTCATATATAATATGAGTTGATATAATAATATAATAATATAGTAAATTTCATGTCTATTTTCTGAGCCTATATAGATGTGTGTGTGTGTGTGTGTGTGTGTGTGTGTGTAAGCAGTGATTTAACTAGTCCTAATGGCTAAACAATTTACAAAGCACGCTAAATAGATTGTCACAGCCCTCTATCACCCACTTGGAGTGACTCTTCTGTAATTAGAACTGGCCAGAATTAAACCATGAAGACACACGCACACACACACAAGCACACACACACACAGAAACAAAGAGACCAGGCTTATAGTGACATGGCCTCGTTAGGCATCCAAACACTTCAGTCGCAAATATAAAGACAAAAGGAAAAGCAGAGCGTTTATGAACTACTCCTGCCACTGTTGGGTCCTTGAGAAAGACCCTTAACCCTTCCTGCTCCAGAAGGGTGGGAGGGGTGGGGGCTATTATAGCTATGATACAAAATTAAAGGCTTTCACATTTTACAGCATCCGTATACATTCAGATGAGGAGAAAATTAATCCAGAAGAGGATGTGCTGTTAACCTTGAGGAGCATGTCCAGCATGTCACCTACATGAAGAGCTGAAAACATTCCTAGGGAGGAAAACTCATTTTTATTTATACAGAGCGCGAAAACTACAGGCTGCGTCCATAAAACTCAACTAGATGCCATCTTACATGCTATGTTTCCATCACCCGGTGTTAATGCGCAATTCAAAGTACTGCATCGAAAAAAAAACAGCGGTTTTAAATAAAACGGCTGAAATTAAAAAAGTGTTTGATTACTGTTGATTACCAGGTTACCAATACCTGCTTGAACAACTTAAAGAAAATGCACCAAATACGTTTGGTTTGGTTTTTTTTATGATCTGCTTCATGCAAGGATGAAAAATCGACGATTGCAGATCTTCTTAAATTTATTTCAATATTGTTGGCGCGGTAACTTATAAGAGAAATATATGTGCTATTGCGCTCCGGGCGTCCAGAGTTCGAATCCCAGTGCATACGATGTTCTGAACTCCATCCCCTTCTCTCTCTCTCTCTCTTTCTTACACCTCAGTTACCATCCTATCTGTTCAATAAAGGCATTTCATTATTAAAGCTAGATAAATTTTAAGAATATAAAATGTTCATCATTACTATAAATGTCCCTCTAAATGTACCGTAAGTCATGGTCAGTATGTTTGTCTCACACTACCGGTGCTGAGGGTTCGAGGTCGGTTTGCATCTTCTACCTATGCTTCCTCTGGGTACTCTGATTTCCACCCCCAGTCTGTAGACATGTATGAAAGGCTAACCGGCAGCTCTAAATTGTCTATAGTGTGTGAGGTGGTGGTGTGTGATGTATTGGAGCCCACACAGGGCTTCGCCTGCCAGTGTTTCCCCTCGAGTACACACTCCTCAACTTCTATAAAAACAGGAAGCACAGAAAATAGACAGATGATTAGAATATGATATATCGGGTGCGTCTGTAGCACAAGTGTGTTTAGCAGAGACGAAGCTTAAAGCTGACGGCACCGCCAGGAAAAGAAAGTAAACGAAATGGATTTCCATCATCGAACCTTTCTGTAGTAAAGTTAAGCGCATTTGAAAAGAGGATGTGTTAAACTTTTGGATCATGAGTTATCAAAAGTCACATAAGCTGAGATTTCTTACTGGACAAAGAAGCACAAGGTTGCCAGCAGTGACCCCAATAATCCCCAAAACTTGTAGACGGTGTGTATAAATGTGCTTGTCTAGAATTGTTGAAATAGTGATCGACGACTAAATGTCCAAAAAGAAAACAAGAAGACACATCCGAACGTCACGTCAATCGCTTTTTAAAGTCTGTCTTTTCTTTTAATCTACATATATTTGTTGTTTTTACGGCAGAAGCATCCTAAATCCTTCCCACACTCTCTTGCTTACACACACACACACACATTCCCACAGGCTTCCTTCTTCCTGTTTAGAAGCACTGCTAATGAGCAGACAGCAGCTGAACTGATGAGACCAACATGTACACGTAGCACCGCTTCAGGACAAATTCATGTCTGCCTCCAATGAGGCTCACTACAGCACAGACCTTTCACCTTTCCTCAGTCTGCCTACCCACAATTCTTTGCGCATGCCTGCTGATGGCTAGGGGGGAAAGAAAATATTATTTCTTAAAAAAAAAACAAAAAAAAAACACATTAAACACTGGTCCAGGCTCTGTGGAGAAAACTGGAGAGGTGTGTGTCTGCACAGCACATGGAAGGAGAGAGATGAAGAACAGCAGTATGTCAGAGAGAATCTCTCCTTCACTCAGTCACTCCAAAACGCCAGGCCTGTCCTCCGGATCTCAACAGTCCACCTGATTCCTGCAGGGACACTGCAATCAGACTGTGTCTGCGCATTTGTTTCATGCTGCCAAAACTAAGAATAAGTGTAAGACACCATTTCTATTGAGGAACCAGCGACAAAAAAAGACACTATTATATAATGTATAAAAAAATTCATTAGGAAATTCATTAAAAATCTCCCTACCAGAAATTCCTCATCAGAAACTCAGGGAGACTGAAATCTTACATGAAACTTAGCATGCAAGGCGAGTAATAAGTCTGAACCATTGGTATGTGAAATACAGTACTGAAAAAGTTTTCAGATGATCTATTACTCTCGCCCGGATGTTAAATCATGTGTACAATGGACACTTTACTATCCCATGAGGCCGCGGGAGAGACGACTCGTCCCATGCGAAAATAGCGGAAAGTAATTTTAAAAGTAATTTTATAGCTTAAAGTGCTTGAAGAAAAATAACATTGTTTACATTAGTTAAATTGCACCTGTTTAACATCATTCAAGTTAAACATTTACCAACTTTAAATTTCCCTGCTGTGACGTCATATACCAACGTGTCAATATCAACATGGCGGATGTGGTTTTGTCCGAGTTTTATTCATTATATAGAACATACTTTATTTTTTAACAGTTGGAAAGTACTTACTCAAATTTAGCACATACTTCAGTAGCATGTGATTGTGGATGACACCAATGGCAAATTGCTGACATGAACACAAAAAAATGGAATAAGCTAAAGTCCCTCTGGATTAGAACATCACAGAGATGGGATTACATTTACAGTATTTGGTAGACGCTCTTATCCAGAACAACTTACATTTAACTCATTTATACAACTAAGCAATTTGGGTTAAGGGCCCCGCTCAGGGGTGTTGGCATGGTGAAGCTGGGAATCGAACCCACAATCTTCAGGTTGGTAGTCCAACATCTTAACCATGTGCCACCAAACTATGAAGGCATCCATTTTTTTGGCCTTTTTCGCCTAGAAGTATAAAAAAAATGTTGTTCAAGTGCTTGAAATGTCTGACTTATAAAAAATGAAACTGAGACCCAGGTCTAGAGCGGAAATCCATACTTTTAAAATCTATAGACATCAAACCAATCCCAACCTTCTTTAACATAAAAATCACTAAAATCCCCCCAAAAAATACAGCAAACCGTCCTCATCAAACATTTCCCATTTCCCTTTGCATTATTTTACAGAGGTTTGATGTTTTTCTTAACAGCTTTGTAATGTTCTGTTTTCTCCCAAATTTTACTGACGGGATAAGGTGTTTTAAAGGGTGAGGAGAAACAAGGCATTTGATTGGTGCTGTCATTTCCCTCTGCTATTCAGGAAGCTAGGCGCGATGAACTAGGGTACACGCAGTCGGTGGAGACGTGGGATAAGTATCCTTACCTGTCAGGATTGGTTGCGAAGGTAAGGACAGGAATGGCATGTCATGTACAGTTTTTGTAATCCGTAAGGTTCCAACCCCAAAAATAAGAGTGTAGTGGATGAGACTGAAGGCGGGAAATCGTGCCCAGACTCACACCAATTACACACACAGAGTGGCACTTAACCTGTTCGACTCTTTTCATTACTTACATATGTCCCCCCCAACGCCCACGCACGCACATTTATCCTTTGTCAGCGGTGAAAGGCAACAAGATCGCTTTACAACCTCTCGTCTTTTCCGATCAATTTTGCATGAAAACACGTCGCGCGGGGCTCCGAGATGCCTGCTGTCATCCTAGAGGTGTGATAAATCTTTAATGAAAACAACACCACACGAGGCTGTGTCAGGCCCCCTGCTAAGCCCGCCACCGCCTTTGATCCTCACACACACACTTCTTCATATATTCAATCCTGCAACCTGGCTGTTTAAAAAAAAAAAAAAAAAAAAAAAAAAAAAAAAAAAAAAAAAAAAAAGATTGTTGCAGCTGACAAAAATGGCAAGTGGAAATGCTTTGAAAGAGAATGAAAGGTGAAAAGCATTGAAGCACGCTATGAAAGCGTTACACACGGCGTACCTGAACTGCTTAAAGTGGCGTGTTATAGAGGAGTGACAGCTGGAAGGGCACACCTGGAGCAGGTCAGAGCAAGCTTTGATCCACCGCCACACACACGGTTATAAATATATTCATCTCTAAAGATTTGTGGGGACCTGTTTGAGAATTAGTAATTAAAAAACATCATTTGTTCTGAATAATAATAATAATAATAATAATAATAATAATAATAATACATTGTGGAAAAAATGACTAATGACTAACAGCTAATTTAAAAAAAAATACATGTGTGTGTGTGTGTGTGTGTGTGTTTTAAATTTGATTACAATTTAACTCTTTTTAGAAATGCCATAAATATATATCCAATAGTGTTTCCTGCTCCAGGGCAAAACAAGCTCATACCATCATAAACTGATGCCAGAGGGTGCGATTATTTAAGCTACCAAGTTTTGCAGGTGTTCAAGCAGGAACATGTGCAGATGCACTTTGAATAAAAAAAAAAAGGCAAAAAGAAAAAGAAAAGCAGAAAATACGAGCCGTCATTTGTACCCACGCAGTGCAGTCTGTAATTAACTGGACAATGATTTTGTATTTGCGATTTGAATTGAAATAATGGCTGTGAAGTTGTGTTCGATTAAAGAGTCGCCACAGAGTTAGAGAGGGAGACGTGACGGGGCGTGTGCTGTTCGAGCAAATTTAAAGGACAGAAAAGTGGAAAAGGAAACAAAATTAATAATGACTCGGTGTGTGTGTGCGTGTGTGTGTGTGTGTGTGTGTGTGGTACCTAAAAACTTATGTAGGTTTAAAAGTAAGAATTAATTATAGCCAGTAAAACATTATCTCTATGGTCTTAGGGTTGCCAGGTATCAGCAGAAACATTTCAATATCTGTTTTTAAGAAATATTGCAAAGGAACTAAAACTAGTTAGTAGTTATTATTATTTTTTATTTTAGTCTTTTCATTAAATTAGACTTAAAGCGGAGTAAAAACTGCAACCCTGGCAACACAAAATGGAGTTAGCATCCCCAAACCGAACAGTATTATTTACAGTGCAATAACGGCATGAGTCAAAGGGTATAACTCCTCTTACACTAGCGAGTTGTTCCCTCACTGGATTTTCTCTTTGTTCTGTTAATAATAATAAATAAAAGCAAAAACAAATGGAAAAAAAGCTGAATTTGCATTTACCATTTCTGGCCCTTCGCAGACGCCCCCATCAAGAGCAACTTACAGTTCCCTTCTTATTTTTATCTACCTCATTAGTGCCAAACAGCGGCAGCTTGGTGGGGGCAGGAATTGAACCTACAATCTTCCGATTAGCAGCCTAACTGAACTACCACTTTCCACAGCTTTAAATGTTATACATTCATTTTAAACATCTATAGCGACTAACATTTATCTCTCGTTTTTATCCAACTGAGCAGTTAAGGGTTAAGGGCCGTGCTCAGGGGCCCAACAGTGGCAGCTTGGTGATGCTTGGTGGACAGTGATTCCAATATCTTCTGATTAGCAGTCCAATGTTAACGCCACCTTCTGGAAAGTTTCACCTAATCAATAATTATACTTTTAATAACAAAATAATAGAAACATATTGGACTGAAATTTGTAGTATTAAGCTGTGATTTGCCTTGTGACTCCTTCGGACCAATCAGGTGCAAGAATTTACCAAAGCAGTGATATAACACAACTTTTTACAAACTAGCAACAAGTGAGAACAGTGTGATTCATCTCCGAGAATACACACAGGTACAAATCCACAGCCTAACTCCTGTTTGAGCCACTACCTTAGTGTGTATGGCAGAATTCAGTAGGCGAGTGTGTGTTGTGCTTACTGTAATTATAACATGAAGCGGGAGCACCTGAGGCACCTTTCTCCATCTAGTCGGCCTCCACTACTGAAGACGAGTGCAAACTGCAGCACTGGAACTAATTATCCGCTAAAGTACACAAAAAGGTGTGTGTGTAGATGCGCATCAGTGCTAGTTTTACCTCTGGGACATTGCGCGGGGCGTTTTACTAGCTACTTTACCATCACAGCTTTGGGATACAGCTGGGGAAAAAAAAGGCACATGCAGGGTTTAGGGGCTTTTATACGGACAAAGGAACTAAATGAAAAACAACATATTAACACAAGTTGCTGTATCCGTGGGCTGTAAAACACACCAACATCTGCACAGACATACAAGAGCCTCGCACTTAAAGCCTTTCAGCCAATAAACCAGTTTAGAACTGGTCTGTTTCGGAGAAAATACTGCCATAACACACATCCTCCACCTGTAGCAGATCCTCTGTTTAGCAGCTAACAACTTTTTAACGTTCACGTGAATGATTCAGCTCAGGCAGCTCACCAGGCTGAAGATTAGCTCATTTACAGATTAACAATCTAACAAATTAGTTTGTTTAAAAAAAAAAATAAAAAAAAAAGTGACTTATTTATTTTCTTATATAAAAAAGGTGACGTTCGGCTCGTCTAACATAATAACGCCTTGTTTAGAGCATAAACTGACACTGGCAAATGTCAATGATTTTTCACTGTTATTTGACAAACAAAACATTGTTTTCATTGTTTTTACTTTAAATAACTATTATTTTTCATCATCATTGTTGGTGGTGTTATTTTACAATCTATTTACAATTTTTAACGACTCAAAACATTTTTAGATTGTTGTTTTTTTCTTTTTACTCATTAAAATGTTGGCCTTATTTTACACATTTCATGACATTACTGATACTTATATAATAATAATAATTATTAGCAGCAGTAGTAGTAGTATAAGTATAAGGTTTTATTTATACTATTATCTTTCACCTGAATTTCTTTTAATCGCCTTGTAAAGACTTTTGTCTTGTATTTTTATGTTTAAAAGACACCACTGGACACCAAACAGTGTTAAGCAGTTAAAATGCCTCAGATTTGGTTCATTCACTTAATATTCAAGGCTAAAAGCTTTCCGAGCAAAATCCTGTACATGCAAGTGTCTATACACAAAAAAGGCCCATATCTGGTCATGGAGCACCTAAAATCCTCAAGCTGGCAGTAACTTACACTACATAGTGAACCGGACGGGTCCTGTGGTAATTTCTCTACGGAAAGCTTACGCAACACTGTCTGAGATTTAGGAACAGATGTACTTCCATATAGAGAACACCGATCCAGTTTGACCACATTTATTACATAAACCAGACCACTGGAAAGCCTGAAAAGCTCAGGATTATAGAAACTACTGTATAGTTTGATAATTAAAAAAAAAAAAAGAAAAGAAAAGAAAACGCGCCAGTCTTTAGGGCAGACGGACGGCAGTCTTAACGACAGATTACTCAGATTCAGAAGGATGAAATGAGGCAAGTGAAACATGAAGGTTCCTGTAATCCACAAACTAGCAGCTCATCTGTTAAACACTTAATCTGTCAGTGGCATGGGCATGTGGAACTGCCGGGGGATAGCACTCACACGCCTCACCTCTCTTTATTAATGATCTGACTCCCGACGGCACTAATGCGCTTAATTAAAGTAGCACAAAGTGAATGAATGCATCAGAACCTCAGCCAAAACCCGGCCACAAACGCATACGGTTATTAATAAAAGGTAGAAAGCAAACCTTTAGGTTAGAGCAAACCAATGCAAAACAAACCACACAACACTACATACCCCATTTACATAGCAATGATGTAAAGACGTGGGTTGCCAGGTCTGTTAAGTGTTAAGCTGTTTCCCACAAAACTAAGACTAAAATATAGATGACATCTGTGTCTAACATCCAATGCCTTTGTGTGTGTGTGTGTGTGTGTGTGTGTGTGCGTGAGATTTCCATTTAAGTTAGGGTGAAAATATGCAAACCTGGCAACCCATGCCAGGAGTTTCAGTAAGTAATTTCAGTAAGTAATTTTTAAAGGATCGTCTGGATCCTTTACCTGTGATTAGATTGTTGGTTTAGATCCATTTTTTTTAAATAAATAAACAAATCTTAATGTCTGGCTAAATTTCCTCAACATATAGTCATTACTGTAAATTTAATCTCTCCATCAACGTTTTTTCAATCTAGCTTTTAACTTTTTTTTTTTCTTTGTATATCAGGAAAAGTAAAATTTGTGTTTTTTTTCCTTAAAAGCTATATCTTTTATGGGACACAGGATCCACATCTATTCTTTACTTTGGTTCTTACTACTGTAAGGAATAAAGGGTGTTCAAGATGAGACGAGTAGCTCAGACTTACGTAATAACAGAACTATTTTAGATGTTTTAATTTTTAGATTTAGACATGCGGGAATATCAGAACTTCAACAAACCATTATTAATCAGCAAAAAGTAAAACGACGAATCCACTATTATTCTGCCTTGTCCAATTAGTTAAAATAGTAAGTTATACATGTTCTAGGGAGAGAATCACAAATGTTGGAAAATAGTTATATTACTAATATATATATATTATACATAATTCGTTTTTATATAAAATATATATTTGATATTTATTAAAAATTTCACAAATATTGTATTTTTATAATATTTATTCGTCTTATGATATATTTATTTTTAAGATTTATCACAGCTGCTATTAACCCTCTTTTCATTCCAGAACAAAAGAAATAAAAAGAACTTAGTCGTGATATCATCGGTGTCTTTACACACGACTGCAGATTTTGTAGGTAGTTTAGTTAAACCTGCCCGCACTTTACTCTTTACTGCCTCGGCTTTGCTTACACCCAAACCTTTTCTCTAAAATCTTCTTTTATTCAGCTCTGAATGCCATTTCGGTTAATCCACGCTACTGCAGGTCCTAGCAAGTTTATTAAAGATCAATTTCCTAATCTACAACAAAAATACTTCCTGACAATTATTTTAATATTGATATTGACTAATCGTTCCAGCCTTATTAAATACTAAATATTTCCAGATTATTATTGATTTCTGATTTGCTGTCCCGTATGAGTAACTGCTCTAACAACAACAACAAAAAAAAAAAATCAGCATTTAATACTAAAGTTCACTATGGTAGAAAATATTCAACAAAAACATCCCTTAAAAATGTGATTATGTTTATGTAAATATCACCAAATAATTTAAATTGCATTCCAGAATTTCCGCCAGCCCTATTTGGCATACCAACCCCCCCCCCCCAACCCCCCCCCCCCCCCCCCCCCTTATAACAGTTACAAGCACTGCGTCTTCCCGCTAACTTCTTCCCGTGGCGCGTGTGATTCCGTCAGCACGACAAGCTACTCAAAATGACTGACAGCCCCGGCCCATAACGTTGCCGCCTGCCGTCCTCCAATCGCATTATAGCGTGCCGCTTTGGGGCGGTACATGGTTTTAGAATGAGGAAGTGGCTTTAAAAATGAGTTTAGCCTTTTTTTCGTGCAGATTACACCAGAGACACGGAGAGAGATCAGTCCTGAAGCGAGTAACGCTAGTTTAACATGATCTAGTTGCGGTAGGGAGACGGGAGAGGAGAGGAATAAGAGAGAGGAGAAATGGAATAGTGGGCCAGTGGGACAGTGAAGACAGAGAGCTCAGAGTGAAGAGAGAGAGATAGATGGATGAGTGTGACTATTCCAGCTCTGTCCCCAACTCCCTGCTGGATTTTAACAGTTGCAGCAACTGAATTACTAAATGCAAGGGAATCAGGAAACACACCAGAGCAGGAAGCTGCACTATATATATATATATATATATATATATATATATATATATATATATATATATATATATATAAAAAAATTATAATTCCCACCCTTTTTCCTTTGTTTTGGCTTTTGTGTCCTCTTTGTCGCGTCCTCGGTCACGCCCTTTGTCTTTGTCTCGAGGCTTGCGCTGACTGCGATCACGATCTCTGCTTCGGCTGCGTCTCCTGCTGGACCTGCCGCTGCTTCGGCTGCGTCTCCTGCTAGACCTGCCGCTGCTTCGGCTACGGGATCTGCGATGACGGGAACGAGACCTACACACACACACACACACGAATCCACAGAAAATGAGGTCAAATGCTGAAGAAAGCTGCTTTTTAACATTAAAAAGTATGCAACAAATCTTAATGCTGTAGTCTGTCATAGGTCGCGTTTACACTGAGATTTTTAATAGTCTTTTGCTTGTCAGACTGAATGAACGTGACACCTTATGTCACACTGAAGAATCTGAGTTATAATATCAGTCATAACGCATTAAAAACAGATGCACACAGAAAGACCCGTCCGGAGTTTTATGTCAGTAAACCGTGATACGTTGCGTAACTTGCTAAATATTAGCTAGCAGCAGCAAACAAAAACATGGAAAAACACATCTGTATCAGTCATTTTGCTTAAGATATACCCAGGTTTTATTTTCTGCTGTACTAACTGCTGTGGGCACCTGTTGGGTCTTGGTTTGACGGCCGTCGCAAAAACACGTCACACTGAAAAATCTTTTGCCAAAAGTTGCTAAACGGCTGTCTGTGAGCACATCAAACTAGCGTGTAAAGACAACAGATTTCAGCGTGGGATTGAAAAAAAATCTTTTCAATCTTTCCAAATTTACAAACAAATGGTGTCTAAAATCTCAGTGTGAGCCTGGTTATAGGTGTGATGATGATTTTTCAGTGTTGATGTTTGCTAGTATAGAAAAGAAAGAAAACTTTATATCCAATTGCATGTTAGAAACTTGAGTGACAAATTCTCTCTCACCAGCCTCCTAAAGTACCATTGGCAGTACCATTATAAAAATACATATATATATATGATTTAACATCTGGCAACCAATTAGAATGTACACTTCACGACCGCTGTGCTATAAACTTGTGGGGCAAATAAAATCCCTGACGATCTTTAAACAGGTTTTTATGAAAAGGTCAAAAAGCTTTGTGTGGAGGCAAACAAGGTCAAGGTTTTGATAAATATGTGGATAGCTGTGTGTGTGTGTGTGTGTGTGTGTGTGTGTGTGGAAAGCAGTATTCACGATCATGGTCATTAGGGAGGAGCTGGGATGACTCTACACACACGGTATTGATCCTTGCAGGACAAGGAAGAATCTGTGAGAAGATTTACTGGGCCACTTACCAGATCTACTGACCTCCCACCCATTCCTTTTTTTAGCTTACTTTCCTACTCACTGACACTGACTCAGTGACTCACTGACTCCCTCAATCACTGACACTGACTCACTCACTGACTGACTCACTGACTGACTCACTGACTTACTCAGTGACTTACTCACTCACTCACTCACTCACCCACTCACTCACTGACTAACTTACTCACTCACTCACCCACTGACTCACTGACTTACTTACTCACTCACTGACTGACTGACTGACTCACTGACTTACCAACACCTTGTGACACTTACTGACTCACTCACTCACTCACAGGTGTGATATCCTCTGATATAAACTTTATCAGGTCATTCCATTAGTAAACCCGGGTCTTAATCTGGAATGGTGGGATGATGTATTATTCTATACCTGTAGAAAAACTTGCTGCTGTATTGGAACTTTTCACATTAACACTAAAATTGGAACACTTTCACACAATATTAGTGTTACAGTACATGGTTAATTGAACGACCGCTGCACCACTCCATTTTAACTGCAAATATTTATACACTTAATTTTTTTTTTATGATGCCAATAATAATAATAATAATAATGATAATACAGCAGCACTGCAGACTTCTCCAATAATATGTTTTTGTCTTAGTTAAACTTTGTTTGACAAGGATGACCAAAATAAGAAAGAAGTCATATTTTATGTTTTCTACTTAATATTCTCATGCTTTTTGCGGCATATGTAAAAATTCATAATCGTCATTTTCCTTTTGTTCTTTTTGGTCGTTTTTCACCATAATTATAGACCAGATGATTTTACCCCCTTTAACAAAGCTCGAAATCCAGAAACTCCGGGAAGTGCATTATGAGAGCACAGCGCAGCGCAGCGCAGCGCAGCGCAGGAAAACTGCAGGTAGTTCCCTGCATGTGCCGAAATGAGAGAAGTCTTATTTGGACTACTGTACTTGTGGCCAGCAGATGTAATAAACACCTAATCTGTTGGGAGCTGCTTTACTCTTTTGGCGTCCCGTTACTCTCGTGTGCCTGTTGCAAATTAAATTTATTGTAGTTAATAGACTGGAGCTGAGCTGCTAAAAGTCAATTTCATTACTAAGGCCTTCCCCTCAGAGAATTATTAGCTAATTTACGGCTAAGGGTAAATGTGTTATAGGAGGAGTTACAGATAAACACCCCCTACCAGCCCTTCTACCAACCCCCACCCTCACCCCACCATAGTGGGCTATTTTACATTTATTTTTGTGATTATCTCTGGATGGAAAGGTCTTCCCTGTGGCCTAAACGCAGTTTAAAAGACATCCCCTGTGTGTCCTAACACATGGCCTCCCTCTGTTCCCCTCCTTTGCCCAGACGCTCCATTAAATTGAGCAGTGGTGATTGGCCAGGGCAATTTTTCACATGAATTATCAATAAAGTAATTACCAGTGTGAGCTGCTTATCGTGGAACTCCTGCATGGACACGGATGCGATCCTGCCACACTGTCTATTTTAGTAATTACGTGGACTGGGTGTGAGAGCTGGATTCTGGCTATCAGCCCGTATGACTTTCCTGCTCTACAAGTCCTTTCCTGCGCGATGGGGAATTGGACAATGATTGCACTAGTGTAGCATGTGCTAGGAGGCTGAACTAAAAAAAAAAAAAAAAAAAGAAGAAAACTTAATTTGGAACTAATTTAAAGACTATCTCTTATCCTGTACAGATATTTAGTTTGATAGAGTGACACTTCGCCATCCGAATGGAATGGTAGAATATGGCATACGAATGTCCCCACACCACTTTTTTTTTGCCCTAGGAATTAAAATTATGCAAGAAATTTGCATGGGTTTGCACAGAACTTTCAGTGTACGAACGGCTAAGCTTAGTTGTTAGTGGAAAGTCAACCAAAGCCTACCAGTAATTTTTTAGTGAATTTTGGGGGATTTTTTCAACCAGCACCATTAGTTTTAAAAGAGTCGACCCACAATGTGATTTCTGGTATAATGTTTGTTGACATATCGGGCACGCGTTTGTTAATAAAATGTTGTACTTAGCCAGTGGTCTAGCTAAGAAAGCTAAGAAAATACTTGCTTAAAAATATACACCAGCAGTAAATATATATTTTTAATAAACAATCACACACATCTCTCGGCTCAATAATATGTCCTTGTCCATAAAGTTACGCTTACAATATGTTCCAATATCTGTTCCCTAAATAGTACCGGAATATTAGAGAGAAAATTACACACAGGGTCCGTGATCAGTTCTGACTGGATTTCTTTCCCCCCCCCCCGTTCGCTGTCATGCTAAATATTTCAATTCTGGTCATAATATATTTTATAATATCTTCCATATTTCTGAATTAAAAATGTGCCAAAGAGAATGGAAATCCTGATAAATTAGACTTAACACAAATAATAAAATAATGGCTGTAGCACTGCGGTAACATTATGCAGAGGAACACGTGTGGTAAAGATTGGGTTAGCAATGCTAAATAATGTTAACGCGATAACACCCAGATCAGAACCTAAAAATAAACTCAAGGGCCAATTTATTAGAAAAAATATCTAATCACTGTACTGGTATACAAAACATAAAGGCGGAAGGAACACAGTTCAATTCGCATTGCATCGTTCATACAAATTTCACTCTATTGTCCGTTGTTCCAAACAAAAACGATAGGTAAGGTTTTTCTGTCCATTCGTTCTGAAAAAGAAGAACTAAAATGTGTTTTACACCCATAAAAAGAGGGTGTGGCCAGTCATGATACCAAATTATGACAAATTGCATGGTGCATCTTGTGCACCACGGCAAGAAAAACAAACCGACGGCCAATGAGGGTCTTTTAAGAAATAATTGACAGAGCTGCCTTGATTGCGTTTGGTAATAAAACTTTACCAGTGTCCCTCTCCTGCCTTTCGCCCTTTCAGAGACGGCTGGGATAGACTCCAGCAGATCCCTGCGGGTATAAGCGGGTATAGAAGATAAATGAATAAATATAGTCTGCTTTTTTGAGGTCAAGTTAACCCCTGTCAATGTAATTTTTTTCATGGTACCAGAGCAGGGGTAACCGGGGTTTCAGTAACGGGGGATGAGCGGTGCGAGACAAGCTGGTTTGAGAATATCGAGGAAGGCTACAGTAACACAAATAAGCACACTATGCAATCATTGTAAGCAGAAAAGCATCTTATAAACCATTTTACCCCTTGCGGTGGATGAGCTCAAGAAAAGGAATCTAAGGGGCCAAATTTCTTAAAACTGGACAGCTGAAGATTGGAAAGAGATCAGGCATCAAATTCCAACAGGTAGACGTTCTGTCATAACGAGAAACAACACAGTTCTGAAAAACCTACACCAAAACGCAGGCATCACAGGGAGTAAAACACAAATCTACCGCTTCACAATTAAGTTCAAAAAGCGTCGCTATCTATTTCCGTTTCTCTTTTAGAGCACCTCGAGCGAGCTGCATGGATTTCCCGTTTCCAAAGCAGCCCGAGCGCCGCTGCGCCAAACAGCTGTTCCCCCGCAATGCAAATATGTTCAGCGTGGCTCACTTTCGAGTTCGCTTCAAACGCTGCGCTGCACATAAGTTTCGTTTATGTGGTTCGTCTAATTATGGTGGCTGCTGAAAACATTTCCCAAGCTGTTTTTCTTCCTCGACGTTGTTCTTACGGCAGTGCCGGCGCTGACACGGGAGACGGGAACACTGTGACAAATTGGGCGTGTTGTTAAGTAAACGCCAGCTAGAACTACGATTACGTCCGGTTGGTTTTTTAAGAAAAATAAAACAGCAATTAAAAAACTCTTTCCTCCTTTTTTCTTTAAGATTAACACCAGTCAGGCCGGGTGAGACAAATTCAACACTCAGCCCACACACACACAGACTTACAGAGGTCATTTAATAGAGTTCAAAGCCATCTAAAAGAACCCATATGTTACTAGTGCTTGGTGTAGAATTTTTTTCCCCCCAACAAAGAATGGAGAAAGAAGTCAGCGCTGAACACGTCATTACTCTTGGTCGGCACATGTGAGCGCTGTCACTCGACAGACACGGCGCAATCCTAAACTCCGCAGTCTGGCTCTGTGTAGCGGTTTGGGCCGTATTACACTCCTATTAATGGCACAGAGGGCATGAGTGAACCCAAACAAGAGGGCGCTCAGAGGTGAGAGGTCAGAGTGGCAATAAGGTGCTAACTCACCACTGTCGTCACAGGTGATCATCTGACCAAACAACAATCCGTCCGTCGATCTACTGTGGGAGGAAACAGTGGCCGTCTGGCTCGTCAAGGCGAGCTGCACTGAATGTTTCTTTACAAGCTTTTAGTGAGAAGTGTAGGGGAAAAAAAGGAAGCGTGTTCCAAACTAGCCGGAAAATGTGTTTCCAATTAGCAGGTGTGCTCTTTGGGTAAAGATGATGGGTTTTCGCTGTGTTTTATATACGACTATTTATGAAGTGACAGTAGATCTGAGAGTCTGGTCCTCACAGCCTTTTATTGTTTAAACGATGATGGTTCTGCCGTCTGGGTCTTAAGTGATTTAAGGACCTCACAACCCTGGTATATGGAGAAAAAAATATAATCATAAATGGTGAGGCCAAACATGTGGACTGACTGTAAAAGCACAGCGAAAGGACGTGTGACACTGTGCAGACATGCATTCCACTGCCAAGAGGGAAACTACACTTAATTAAACATGAGAGGGCATCTGAAATCTCACCCCTTAATATATTTTTTTAAAAGCTAATTATTTACAATGAAAATAAAGTTGTAGAAAAAAAGAGGCTGTGAGTAAAGTACTGAGACTCTGATGTAGTAGCTCGACATCTGCCTTGTTCAATCATTGGCATGCCCATCTTAAAGGATGAACCTGGCACACAGATACTCTGATATCAAATTTTAACCAGCGTGGGATCAATCAGAGCCGGGGCGCTGATAGCATTTTAATAGTGGAATTTCAGTTCTGTGTGTTGGCTCTTTCTCATCTCTCTCTTTCTCATTTCTCTTTCGACCAGTGCTGACAGCTAAATAAGTAGCAATCAGGCTTCGAACAGGCGGCCATGTTTCTTACATTTCACCATACATGAGCGCATGGTCAGCGAAAACAGACACTACTCTAGATCATATGACTGAACTTCTTCGCTTGTGCCTTAAACAACTAAACGTCTCTTAATATATTACCCTAATATATATATATATATATATATATATATATATATATATATATATATATATATATATATATATATATATATATATATATATATATAAATGAGAACTTGTTGCTTTGCTTTCCCCGCACTTTGAAACAGACAATCCCGGACCCTAAGGAAAGAGGGGAGACGTAGTAACTAGTACAAGCCGGCGTTATGTGAGCAATCTATTCTTCATTACACGCTTCCTGCACTGCAGTGATCGGGTTCCAGAGATTCACGAGCACTCATAAAGCCACCAGCAGATAAAACAGTAATCAACGAGGACTTGGCGTGAAAAGAAAAAAAAAAAAGGTTCGTTGCGATGCTCAGATCTAATTTTGGTAATTCGTAGTTAATGAAAAAATGACTTTAACGGCCACTTATTGAATTAGAGAGTCTAAAGATAGCCGCGCAAAAGATCAGTGTTCTTTACTTTTTTAAAGCAATGACAAATACGTTCAGGCAAAGTGTTAACAACTGCTGCTTTAGAGAAAGAAAAACAATCAGATTACTTTCCAATAACAGAAGTATCTTGAAGTATTTATTCATCCTAAATAACAGTGGGTTTTTGCCATTAATTAAAGAATGACACGTTTGCGTAACCCGTTTACGAGCTAAAATAAGTTAGTAACAATTATTACTGTAAGAGCAGCTATAGGGTTCTGCAATCTTTCTAAATCTCTTCCATGATGACGTGTTCTGGCTGGTTTAAACGAAGCTCAAACTCATATTAAAGTTTTTCGTATTTCGTCTAGCACTTAAACAATTATCGCTAGTCTATTAACCCGTGTTATGTTTTCCTGTTTGTCCTCCTGATTTAACAGCTTGCTAATTCTGGGTAAGACAGTGTTCGTTTTAAATATGGCCGAAACATTATTGACAATCGACCTTTTTTGTTTTTATTTTCTTGATCTGATTAGACCTACTGTAAGGACCTGTAACAGCACAGTGTGGGACTGTAGCACAAGATTAACAGTTAGCGTGTGGTTAGCGGATGGTACATCTTATCAGTAAATGCAAAAATTAATAAACAAAATATTTATCGACAGATCATTTATCGAGCTATATGGGTAAAAATGATTTCCTTTTTATTTCTCTGATAAATAAAAGAAATTTGATAAATAGATAACGTACAGATTGCCGGTAAATCAATGAATCAGTCGGATTTATCAGAGATTCATCCGCTTTCCAAGAGCAAGTGACTGTAGCTCAGCGTTGCCAGATTGGGTAAGTTCCCTCTCAATTGGGCTTCTTTTGATCAAGTCAGACTGGAAATAAATGCAAAATTAAAAACAATGGAAAAGTCAGGACTGATGTTTGCTATTAAAATTGGCTGCTAAAATATCAGTTTCATCAGTGTGTCTCCTGGTGCAAAAACTGCAGATTATAAAGAAAATTATATTATAAAAAAATGAACATATTAATTAAACATAATATTTGTTTATCTGTAATAATACATTTTAATGTAAATAAAGTTAAAGGAATACAATGAAAGGACTAAAAAAAATAATCGTTTTGTTTGGCAACTGATTTCCTTGTTTTCATTTACTGGTGAAAATTAGCGAAACGACTGCCGAGCTTATAAAAAATATATTTTTAAAAACTGAAGTCAATCCAGAACTCAATATTTCAACTACTTGCGTAAGCTTAAATAACCGCAGAATAATTCAATATTCGCTCTTATATTCGCTGACTTATTGACTACTGCAATAATTGTTTGTTGCAGCTCCAATTTTCAATAATTACATAAAATAAAACCTTACTTCTAATATAAAAACTCAATGAAAATGGTCACATTTTAGCCAAGGACAATAGCGCGGTTATCATTACACTTCTTACACATTACATTTCTTGTCTTGGGTGTTTGATTATACAATAATAAACTCAAACATTCTTCATTTATGTTATAATTAACGGAAGTCACAGCTTTCGTCAGATAAATGAAGGGGCGGGGCTTATGTCATTTATTCGACTTTCACATGTGGGTTATGTGCTGGTCTCAGGGTGTGTTTTTTAGGCACTAACTCAAAGCAGGATGTAAAATGTAGACATGCAAGATATAATGCATGGCAGGTCTTCACATCTACAGAGCTTAAAGTAATTTCCAACCTGAAAAATGATTCTCCAATACATTTCAAGCACCCCATGCTGCTCCATTCTACTTTTCCAGACAGGCATTTAACTCCACCTGGCCTCTATACCTCACTTTGAGTTACAGTTCAATCATCTCTACGAAGATGAGGAAAGTTGTTAGGAGTTTAGCTTTACATGACAAAATCTAACATGTCCTCAGATGAAAGCGTAAAATAGCGCGAACGTTCATCACTGGGTCAAAACGACGGTGCTGGCAGAAACCTGCTGATCTGGCAATGCTGCTTCATCTCTTCCTCTACCAATCACACAACACACACACACACACACACACACACACTGTGTGCAACTGGCAGCTCATATGTTTTCCAGCTTCATCCCAAATCAGCCAGAAGTTTCACCACAAGCTTGACAAGACAGGAAATAAAAAAGGACTCCCCAATATCGAAAAAGGACGGGAAAGTGTTTCATTATTTTCAGCGGGTGTCATGATTTCAGTCAAGAAGCACATAATCCAGATTTCTCTTTTTTATTAGTGTTTCCTCTCTCGCGCTCTTTTGTTAGACGTAAATATTACACTGGTAACTGGAACCATATTGTTGCTGTCAGAACAGCGGCGGGAGAGACAAGTGCACCGTTGGATTTAATTACGACACAATTGGCCCCAGCACTGCTGGGGGAGATGATGGTGTCTCTCGGATATGTTCAGACACATGGCTCTGCTTAAAGACGAGCCTCAGCACCTTCTACAGGGGGAAAAAAAATAGAGTCTTGCGATGCTTAAAGCACCCGGTGTGAAGGTTACGCTTTACTTTAATCCTTTACTCAAAAATGTGTTTAAAAAATCTGCAAGTTCAAAACTTTCCAGTGACCCCCAGTGATATATGTGCTTTGGGTGTATTTCCTGTAAGTTTATCATCATCAGGTTATCACACTAAACTCACTGGCATGTGCTTAGTTTGTGCAAGACGTTTAGTAGCATTCTACAAGAAGAACATAGAAGGTCCATCCACTGATCTTTGCTGGAAAGATCTGGCACATTATATCGCACTGGAAAGAATAATAATATCGGCAAATAACAGATCGATGGCAGAAACAGAAAAAAAAAACAATATTGTATTGTATCATGTTCAACTGTCCGGTTTACAACCCAATTATAAGTATATAAGTATATTCAATTCATTGTCATTGTGCAAGGTACATGTACAGAGCCAATGAAATGCATTTTTCACATATCCCATCTTAGTAAGTTGGGGTCAGAGAGCGCAGGGTCAGCTATGATACAGCGCCCCTGGAGCAGGAAGGGTTAAGGGTCTTGCTCAAGGACCCAACAGTGGTTGACTTGCCGGAGGTGGGGGGCTTGAACCCAGGTGTTTCTGGTCTTCAGATTAACAACTCTGCACCTTAACCATCTGAGCCACCCTGCCCCCTTCATGTATATATCATGATATATCCCAAAAAAAAAACAATCACACAGTAATATTTCGTTGGAATGCCTTTTGCTTTGATAACAGCATGCATTGATGTTGGTATCGTTTCAATAAGCTTCTGCAATGTCACAACATTTTTTTTCCGTTCATATTTGCAATTATTTTTCACCAAGATGGGAACGACGGACCGCTGCGTAAAGTCTTCTCCAGCAAAGATTCCCAAAGAATCCCAAAGATTCTCATAATCCATGTGTGAAAATGATGTCTCATGCTTCCTGAATCACTCTTTCACAATTTGAATCCTGACATTATCATCTTGGAATAATTCCCATGCCATCAGGGGGAAAAAAAATCCATTGATGGAAAAACCTGGTCATTCGATATATTCAGGTGGTCAACCGACCTCATTCTTTGGGCACATAATGTTGCTGAACCTGACCAACTGCAGCAACCCACAAGCTTGTACTGTAGGCATGCGTGCATCACCTCTCTTCTTACCCTGATGTACCTGTCACTATGGAACAGGTTAAAGCTGGATCTATCAGACCACATGACCTTCTTCCATTGCTCCTTAGCAAACTGAAGCCTTTTTTTAGATTAGCTTCACTGATAAGTGGTTTTCTTGAGGTTAGACAGATTTTAGTTTAGTACAAACTCCTTGAGTTCCATTTGTGTGTGTGTGTGTGTGTGTGTGGAAATGCTCTTACTTTCAGGGTTTTTTTTTTTTTAATTGTTTTCATTTCCCCAAACATTTAAGTGACCGTTCCGAACCACATTTTTTCCTTGGAGATGTTGGTTTCCCACTCATTTTCCAGTGTTTAATAATGTGTTGTACAGTTCTTAACCCAATTTTAGTAGTTTCAGCAATCAGCTTAGTTTTCTTTGCTTAAAACATGCCAATAATCTGAAACAGATTAACATCTTTTCTACGACCACAGGATGTCTTCCGACATGTTTTTTTTTAGGGACATGAAAAGCTATTCTCTGCATCAGTTAGAGTTAAATAACATGTTGTCAACTGAAACATAATCCTCCATGCAGTAATTATCTAATGAGAGGCTCTTACCTATTTACTTAGTTAAATCCAGGTGGTGACTTTTTTTTTGATGGGCAGTGTATTTTGCGCTTTTGTTTTAAAGAAATACGTGGATATGTCCGTCTTAGCCTTTGCATAATAATTCTTCACCTGCGTAACTGAATTAACTGGGTTAGGAAGTAAGATATATAAAAATTTTATTTTCTCTGGATATTTTCATGTTGTCTTTTAATGTCTTTTTGTTATGAAAAAAATGTTTTATGTAATGCACAAGCAAAAAAAAAAACGATTGAAAGTATGTTTTTTTTTTTAAGCAGTAGTAAAAACTACTCTGATCACTCACAGAAGACTGAGCCTGTTCGAGTACTGGATAACGGTGGGCATGCGATGTGTCCCACTGATCTGGATGGATAATCTCCTCACTGTGAGGCAATTAGCATTAATTAAAGCAGAAAATGGCCAAAAGCTTGCAAAAAAAAATCCAAATACTTCAGGCGAGTGACCTTTAGCAGGGTCACTGAGATGTTTCCAAGCAACAGATAGACGAGCCCGAGTCAGACCTCGGGTTATTTCCGTCTCCAAGCGCTGGATCGCATTGCTTCTTTAGCAGCGACCACGCTTGGGTCTGCCAATTAGAAATAATTAGGCAGTTATTGCGCTGGCAAGTCCTTTTAAGTGCATATATAACGATGCATCGATGCTGATTAGCTGGCACTGAGCGAGCGCACGTGTGTGTGTGTGTTGGGGGTGCTCAAATGGCCGGCGGAATAATTACGGCAGTGATCACAAAGCTGCAACGCTCCTCTGTACTTCACCTTAATGCGTTTCAAACCTCCACTTCATTACCCGCCGTAATTAATCCGCCATTAATTGCAGGAAGGGCCCAGTTTACCTCGCTTCGTTTCTAATTATCATCTTATAAATAGTTATGGTTCTAATTAATGTGTTCATTAGGCAGGATATTTTTTCTCAAAGCAGCGCTCGGAGCCAAAAGGTTCAGCGGGCTCTTCTCTCAGAAGCCCGTGCAGCCAGAAGGTGAGGCCGCTCTGCTAACGTTAGCACTTTCATTTGGCTGCATTCACCCTCCTAATTGGCATTTAAAAAGATGATTTCCAGGAACTTCAAGAAGAGCTGAAATTAGGATAGCGGAAAGATGGGAGGGATTTTGTTCGTATATTCCGAAAGCAAACGTTTTAAACGAGACATGTGACCAAATTACTTTGAATAGAATATAAAACAGACAAAGCACAGACTATTGCCAGACCTTACCGGACGCTTAAATGACCTGAAAGAGGGGCAAATCTTTTGAACATAGAGGAAGACTCGCAACTAAATCGAAGCTCGACATAATGAGTAGTCCTGGCAAATTCCTCTACAGCAGGAAAGGTCAAGGTAAAATCCACCAGACTTAATATTTACTCTGAATCGCCGTCCAGTGGCTAATGAACGACTACCGGGCCAACAAGCCCGCTTCCTGAATAAAGATCACTGCGCTGACCTTTGACCGGTCAGCCGTCTGATTTGTGCTGATGCTTTTTCCCCAGTCTCATTCGAGTTCGCTGCTCTTTTAATGCAAAAGACACACGGTGTCAGAACACGTTTGACTGGCCTCGGGGTATCTGTGTTTACAAATTAGAATTTTTTTTTTCCATATTAATGTGTTTTGGTGAACAAAAGACCCTTCGTCCCTGCGTGACTGACACGAGGTCCGAGATACGAAGAAGGGTAATCGAAGCGCAAAATGTCTCTTTGAGTCTGGCACAGAGAAAAACGTAGGAATCCGAGTAATAAATTAATCTGTGACCGGCTCATGCAGAGAAGGATAGAAATGCATCTGTGTGTGTAGGTGTGTGTGTGTGTGTGTGTGTGCAGACTGAATAATATATCTTGTGTTTCTGTAATAAAGCCAATTTGCGTAATATAGTTCTGTTTACTAGCTAGGTGATCTGTTCCATTTGATAGCATTATGTATTTTAGAGCAAAATGTATTTTAAATTACCTAATGTATCTTATTTTCATCCGAATTATTATATCCCCCGGCCAGTGTAAACAATCCTGGGATATGAAAATAGAGAAACTCAAAACATCTTGGCTTGCTTGCTCGAGGCCGATCTGAGCAAAAATTACATTTACGTTCATTCATTACAGTATTTGCTGATGATTTAATTCTGAAGCTGCTCAAAGTGAAGTGAACAGTTGAAGGTGCTGGATATGTGCGAGAACCTCATACACTGAGCCACCGCTTCTCGGATCAAACAGGAAGTGAAGGGAACGTTAAGCCGACTATCATCACCTTTTAACTGTTTCGCATTTACAACTACCTTCTTAGCAAACATTACAATACAAATTCGACTTTTCATATTTCATAAATCAGGAACATCACAAAGTTTGATGTTTCTAAAAAAATCTTTTTCGGCGTTGCAGAAAATGGAAAATGGGTCATTATGGGATGAATGCAACGAATATATTTATATATGTAAGGGTTTGTGTGTGGTAAAAGTCACTGTTGGAGTGAACTCGACGTGAGGCGGAGCAGCTATCTCTCCGTCACTCAGGGGAGAAGACTTGTAGCTAGATGTTTCGGGAGGAGAGAAAGTGTGGAGGAGAGTGGAGGAGGGTGCAAGTGGGCCAGAGGGGCTTCTTTTGGCAGGCAAAGGGAGCTGCGCTGGCGGCTAGCCGTGGATAAAAGGCCTCTGCCGTGTCACTCACTTACTCTCCTCTTTGGTAAATAAAGGTTTCTGACAACAAAGGCCAGCAGCGTTTGTCTAGCCTCTAGTGGGGGGGGGGTATAAATAAAAGAAGACACCAGTGTGCACGAAGAAAGACAGACTAAAAGAAAGAGAAACAAAAGAAAAAGAAAAGTGTGGTGTCTCAGATCTGGGCTAGTGTAAGCATGTTGATTTTGATTAAATAAAGAACACACACACACACACCCTGCCCCTTCAGCTTGAATCAACCTTTTACAAGTCAGTGTGTGTCATACTGGTGTGTGTGAGGAAAGGGATAGAGTCCTATCTGGAGAGGAGATTAGGGGTTAGGAGAGGTCCTGACCTCCATCCAATTCCCAAGTGTGCTGTGGTAACAAGAAAAATCTGTGCAAGTAAAGAGAGAACATAACTACAGGGCATGTTTATAGCAAAATAACAAACAATCGTGGCAAGTTGCAGCCTGGCATGAAACAACTACCGGTCTGAGCTTTATTCATTCTTCATTAATACCTTCACCATAACACGTCCTGAAGTGTTTTACAAGTATTACACCACAGGAATTTGCCAACACTAACATTTTTTTATGTTGAACATGTACTGCTTATCCATTTGTAGTGACGTGGTGGAAAACTGTAGACAATGATGCACCACAATTACAGTTACAGAGTGTCCACCATAGTGCAGGCTGTCACTATGGAAATGTTAACCTGCTGGAATAAGCTGGGATCTAATATATAATATGACTAATCAGAATTAATAAATTAGGTTTTGAAAAACTTTCTTTCCGTGTTTATTAAAATAAGAGAGATTTCTTTTAATTCCCATGCCCGTAAACTCATTACTACGAAGTACTGTGGAAAATCTCCCTCAATTAACGACGAGGTAGACTGCTGATCGGAAGGTCATGGCCCAGGCCCCACTAAGCTGTCACAACCCCTTTGGATAAGGGTGTCTTCCAAATGTAAAAAAAAAACGTCCCAGTAAACGTACCACCGTAGTCTTAATGAATAAGCAGCAGGGAAAGTCGGCGGGTTCGTGTACGCCTAATTTCGGAGTGAAGATATTAAACCTTTTGTACTGCTAAAGGAGCAGCCATCCTGTGTGGCGGGTCTGTACTCTGGTCCACAATAGCCCTGAGACGTAGCCATTGCGGTCGACTCATGTTGTTTTAATCCAACATACAAAGTGCAGTAATGAAATATTGATCACTTTCAGTGGCGTCATTTAAGCAGCCTTGTGTTTGGTACTTGAGGTCAAGCACTATTGTGGTGATCTGCATCTTACAGCTGACCTCTTAGCCTGTAGATGTTGAAGAGTGACAGCTTAAACAGCTTACCACCCTTTCGCTCTGTACAAAAAAAAAAAAAGGGGGAAAATTAGCTCGAGTTCTTTTAAGGCTACAAAGTTTTATTGCAAAGAAAACCTGAGCCAAGAAATCTTTTCCTAATACTCACCTTTTTTCCCTAAATCCACACACACATATAAAGCGTGATTGGATCGAATTTATCTGTATTTGCTATGATAAAGAGGTTGCAGACCCTCTGCACGCAGACATTGAGCGATTGCGCCTTTGCAGCGGCATCCACGCCGCATGAACTGCCGGCTTTGATCAAAAGGAATAAACATTAATGTCTAATGGGTTATCAGCTACTCGAACTACCATCGTCTGTCATGCGTGTCGGCGAGGAAAAGACTGCGAGTCTCTACGAGCGTCCCTTTTGTTCATCTCATTTTCTGATATGAAACGGGAAAAAAAATTGTCCCTAATAGAGCATTATTCTAATTTCGAGTTTTTTATTTATTTTTTTTTATTATTTACAGATAAAGAAAAAGCAATATTTGCTCCCAAACTGGCCTAATCTTCTCACCAGCAACAGCTCTACGCTGAGGTTATTATTCTTATTCGGCTGAATAATATGCACTCCATGGATAGGGTTTTTTTTTTTTCTAAAACTCCGTTTCTCTCATATTTCAGATCTCACATGGTGCTTGCTCATATCCTGTCAGTATATCAATCATAGTGAGCTGTCCACTCAATCCGCCCCTGATTTATCAGGGTGCTTCGTCCCCGACTCCATAAGTCGACCCAAACTCTTTTAACGTGACAGTGACGGATAGCTGCCAGGGCTGGGGCAACCTGTTCCATTTAGCTTAGCTTACAAACACCAAATCACACCTTTTCAAACTTCTTACACCAAGATGGAAAAACACTTCTGTACTTTTACCTCCACCCCCTGCCGCCGCCGCCGCAAAAAAAAATAAAAATAAAATATACACTCAGTGGATTTTATTGTCTTTTCAAGATGTTTCTCAAAATCTACGTTTTTAACTTTCATTTAACAAACCAGGGCTTTTAAGTCTATCTTTATAAATGCAAAAGTAAGCACTGGCCATTTGTAAAACATGGTGCCTGTGCAAATTGTAGCTCTGTTTCTGCCTATTTCTCATTCTTCAAACCCTAAACCCATCACTCACAATATTACAGTAATTCATCCTGCTGTACTAATCACATCAAGGGAAAGTTTGACAAAAAAAAATGGATTTTGCCCCTATTTTCCCTCCAAGTTGGCATATTTAGTGTCTGTTGTTTAAATTATTTTCGACTGCAAATAAGCAAACAACAAAAACTGCAGTGTGTATCAGTGTACTGGTTAAATTGGTTAATACAAAACTTTGGAACTGCTTGGCTTTCCGAATCAATTTACCGACTCTGTAAGCTTCCTTTGTACAAACTATACTGCTATAATTAATCTAGTGCACTCTTCGGATAAATGTCTGTAATCACCACTGCCACATGCGGTTTCCCCTCGCAAAGCACATTGTTGTCTAGAATATTCTTGTATGATGTATTATTACAATGTCATCAATCGATCTGTTACCGATTCCCCACCAGGACCGGCTCTCGTCAAAACCCGGGACCGGAACCGCTTGCCATCTTTTGTTACGTCATGCTTTTGTCTTATCACTGATATAATTAATTATTCTTCTTAATTTGCTGTTATTCCAACGTCTTTTCAAAACTGCAATCTTTGGTGAACGTCATCCGTTCCCACTCGAGACCAGCAAAGATGTGGGGCTACTTAGGAGGACGTTGGATTGGGAGAATTTAGGAGTAATGTCTTCAACCCCAATGAACACCTTTAAGATGAACCGAAACTACACTTTACATACAGGGCTGCTTGCTGTGAAATCTTAACAATATAATTGCCTTAGTACAATCTCTAATTGCCCCTCCTTTAGTCTCCACTTCCTTAAGTTCAGAAAACTGACTCTTAGGGTAGGTTAGAAGTTATAGACTTTAATCAATAACCAAAATCTTTAATCATCTTTCTGTGATGGTCGCATGTTCAAGTTACTTATTTTTATGGAATGATGCAATCTTTTTAGGTGATTTGTAGCAAAAAAAATTGCAAGATTAAGTAAAAATGGCAGCACCAAGTTGCTTATGTCTAAATCTTTTCCAAAAAAATGGCTATAATTTTATCCAATCACGTGATTTTTTTTCATTGGGTTTGACCAATCAGACAGAATGCACAGGGACTGGCAGAAATTGCCTTAATAGTTGCCACCCTGATATTGTGATACCCCTGCTTTGGGCGTACTTATATTTAAAAAAAATAATAACTGCAGCTGTTATAAAATCATTTCTATATAAAAAATTTTATGATGCATCATTAAGATGTGCGAGTTTGCCTTGCATTAGCTGTTAGTCAGTGCTAAAATCAGGAAGTTTATCAACCCTTCAGATAGAACAGCTAAAAGGCTGCATCTGGTAGATTAACTGTTTGATTAGCATCAACCTAAAGAAGCGCTTAAACAACCAAAAGGCTTTTTCCAGCGCACCTGTTCATGATTAACTCCTTCTCTTTGTGTAAGAAAAAAATATCACTGTCTCTTATAGATGCACAGAAGCTCCGCTATTATCTTAAACATTTCAGTTCGTTTCAGCTACACAGCAGAGTTTCCACCGCTGCAGACGTGTCTGTGTGCCACTATGAAGTGGAATGTGACTATTTCAATAAACAGTGAATAGATAATTGTTTTAATTGCATTAATTAATCAGTCTAAGTGCCCCCTTTGTCTTTGTCACTCTAAAGGGCCACAATCACAGGCGAGAGCGTTTTGACCCGAGGGTGCTTGGGCCTGCGCTTAATTAATGAAATAATCATAACCTACACTAATAACTGCTGTATTTATCGAGGGCGAGCATGTGCAGAGGACCGGCAGCTGGTGAGAAAAAGCGGGAGGCTCAGAAAACAGAAGGTCGCTAATGGCAGGCTGTCACAAGCTAATTAGTTGAGCCGTCATTCTGCACAAGTAGAAATGAGAGAGACTTGAGGGGGAAGAAAGCTATTACATGGGGCGCAGCAGAGAGTTTATTTCTATTAATCTGTTCAAAGTAAGAAAAAACTCACAGGTCTGTTGGTTTTCACTAAAATAAAACTGGTGTTGACCCAACAAAAATACCGCTCATTTTCTATTTAAATATCTGTTTAGCCTGATTTTTTAGACTTTCTCCACATCTGTTTGCTCTTTCATAGGATTAAATGTAAAGATTTAGATGTTCTAATAAGGTCTATATATTTGGCCTTTGCTGATTTGATTAATTAGATTAATTAAAGAATTTTGAAAGGAGTAACTCACCAAACGCACTTCCTTCTTCTTGAACAAAACTCTCAGTAAAAGAGCGTGTAAAGCATTTCCCTGATGATCTTAACTCAAGCGGAGGTGAACCGTTTTACACAGTGTGCATTGTGCTGCTGGATTTTGCACTTAACCCGGCAATTTTATTGCAACAAAACACCTGAAGACATCGCAAAATGCAGCAATTTTTTTTTTTACATTTTTTTTTTACGAAAGCTGCTGTAAAATCAGTAGTTATAACCAGCAACAATCACGACAAGAGCCGCAAGATCCAGGACTCTTTTGGTGTTCTGCCATTAGAAAATAATAGTTATAAAAGTGCAGATTAATCAATAATTGATTATTAATTTTGCTGATTAAAAAATTAAAGAATTTATTCAAATGCCAATCCTTATAAGTTATTATTTCTACAGTGAAATCCACCTGATAGAGTGAAAATTTGCATTTTTAACATGATTTTGAGTATTGGAGGGGTCAAACAAACTTTTGTTTTTGTTTTTTTTACTTTTTTAAGTCAAAGCGTTCGATTTTATTCCTATAATAATATTATAAAGGTGACCTGCTTCAAGAAAAGACTTTTCTTTGGAGCAACAAGTGTTTAAACAGCTGCTGAAGCTTGTCTGGACTACTGCTTACTGACTCACCTTAGCGTTAACCCCTCTTCCAAACATAATGAAGCATTATGACCTTTAGAATAGCACACATCCGTTACTCAGCCATTGAAATGACAGTGTCAGAAATCACAGGTCACGTGACCGTGAACACCTGCTCGCTCATGCAATTACTCCTCAGTTTTTGGTGTTGCAGCAGTGCAGAATATCATGCAGTCAAAACAATTGCATCTTTATCATCATCATCCGTGGCATGTTTGCTAGGGCCAGGCACTGCTTTAAAAACCTCTCATAAAACACTCTACAAACAATTACAATTAAATGGAAAGGTCAATTACATCATAATCAGAATCTCTAATCTGAAGGAGAGACCAGACAATCCTACGGTACAGGTGTTTCTATTAAAGTGGCTGTTGATTGTGTAGTTATTACTGTATTAGGCAAAAAAAAATTGGTTTACCTTTTGCGGCTGCGGGAGCGCGAACGGCGGGATCTGTGACTCCGCCCCTTGTCTGCGCTTCGGCTCCGCTTTCGCTCTGTGCTGCGGCTTCTCTTCCTGTGATTGGAGCCTCTCGAGGAACTGCTGCTAGAGCGACGCCTGCGTCTGGAGCGGACACACACACACACACAGCCATTTTACCACTAAATTTATTCATGTAGATGATTTCCACACTTCCTTCAGGCTGTTATGAAGAATAAATGCAGAAATGTTGTGTAAACTCAGTAAAGTCGGTTCTTAATGTATGGAAATTAGAAAAGAAATAAAATGAAAAAACACTTCATGGTGACGATGAAGGCACGAAATCGTAGCACCCATCAACTTAAATGCTGTTTAAAAAAAGCTGACATCACTTCTATAGAAAAAAAACGTACCCCCCGCCCACACACACACACACACACGTCCATTATTCTCCATTAATTCAGTTAATGAACTCACTCGCTCACTTTTTCAGTCTCCTTCAGCTTCCTCTATTCCTCTATCCGTCTACTACCATCTTCACACAGCCTCATCATAAACGCTCCTAAATGTTTATAAATCCTTCACCCTATTTGCCTAATTACACTTCTGGCCTTGCTTGCAGTGACCTCACACATCCAGTGAGTGAAATCACAAAGCACTGAAGCGGCGAAGTTCATCACCGATAGTGAGAAATTTTATTCGGTTGGTCGATCTGTGCTCAGATTAGTGCTGCAAACGGGGGGGAAAAAAACCCGATCACTCTCCGGAAACTTTCCATAGGAACTGTATCTTGGAAAATTTGGGAAATATTTTAAGCTGAATTTGAGAATCTTAACAGAAATTAATGGAAATTTCCAATTTCTGGAAAATGTATATAAACTAAATACAAACAAACTTTTTGGTCTTATGCAGGCATGCTTATTAATACAAACTCTATATTAAATTAATACACTTTTTACTATATATATATCTAGATATATATATATATATATATATATATCTATATCTATATATAATATATAAAAAGATTTTTTGGACTTTCCAGGGTTTCAGATTATCTCTCCTAAATGTTTGCTAGGTCAGTGTGTCAATGTTTTTATCCTGGTACAATTTTGTTGCACAATAGCTTGAACACAGCACAAGAAAGTTTTAACCATCGATTTATGTAATATTTAAGTAATTTACATAAACACTGACTAAGATATTTCGTGTACAGAGCATATAACGATAACTGTAATGATCTGGAAGAATGCACCGTGTGTGCGGCTACGTGGCTTTATTAACCCTACAGTGGGGTGCATGTAATGGAGAGGCTAAACTGCAATTTTGCAAATTCCAAGTTAATTCCCATTGAAAGTTCCCAGCCTTGAAAATTTCCAGAATTTTGCAACCAAAGCTCAGACCCTGTGCGGTTGGCTAATGCGTGTCTAAAAATGCTTTTACTTTTGCTTGCATTATATTACCATTAAAATAGCAGTGACTGTGATTAGGAGATGTGAATGAACAAACAAAAATAAATGGGTAAAAAAAGGCAAAAGAACATCAGATTTGTGAGTTTTATAAAGCAGTTTTGCATTACAGTGCTAAATACCAGCTTCCCTCCTAGAGAACACAAGCACCACACACACACACACCCGTCCAATCCAATTCCAGCCCTCACATTATCAAACCAAATCCCTTCTGTCCTTTCCAAACCGACTATTTGTTTCGAAGGCAGCAACTGTTTCCCATCACATAAATGCACACTGACCAAACGGCATGAATAATTAAAGCGAGACAGACGGCACGGGGAGACTTTCCTTTCGAAGAGTCAAAGTGTGCAAATGTGGTTTTGGGGAAAGAACAAGGTCACATGACATACAGCTGTTTTATTTTCCGTTCAATTAAATAGTTGAATATGAACTCCTGTTAAATATAATCTTAAAGTGTCAGTACTTAAATACCGAAAACTACGGTGGCTGAAAGAGGTCAACGCACTGCAATTTAAGAAAACAAACATTTGTTTAAAGTGGCAAACCGAGTTGGGACCTGGTTATCGTTTCACAGTTAACTGTATAATGGAAAAAGGTACTGTAGTGTTCGGGCCCTCACAACCCGAATGTGCAACAGTTTTTCTCCTCAAGCTATCAGCCTGCTTAACACAAAGAAATTATACACACACACACACACACACACACACACACACACACACTCAACACAAAAAATACATTTTTGTTAAGCACAGTCACTTTAAAATGCTGATTGCACAAATCTTGCACAAAATCTTGCTGTTAATTTGCACATTCCTGTCTTACCTGCACATTTTTATAATCCGGTTGAAGCTATTAAAATGTTCTGTACAGCGTTCTGTTCTGTTCTGTTCTGTTTTCTTATTGTCTCTTTTGACTTTTGTAATGTTTGTTAATTGCACTGTCTGCACCAGGTGGCACTTCATGTGTGGTTCTGTTAAGCAGCTCTCTGTTGTTTGCTGTTTTGTGCAATTCTGTGTTTTGTGTAGCACCAGGGGGTCCTGGAGAAACGTTGTTTAATTTCACTGCGTGCTGCGTCTGCTATGTATGGCTGAAATGACAATAAAGCTTCTTAAACTTGAACTTGAATTCAGCAGATTAAATCAGGATAATAATATCCAAAATACCAAGGAATCATACACTCTGGATGATAAAATAAAATTCAGTTTACCGATTACACCCCTGACAAATAGTCCCTTTTTGGGGTAAGTTGAAACATTTTTGCTGCAGTCTGTGCTATTTGCATGGCAAAAACAATTATTTACCTCACCAGCACACTCACACAAGTGTGTCCTCCCCAAACTGTGGCCACAAAGTTGGAAGCACACAGTCATACAGACTGTCCTTGTATTTAGAGCATTACATCATTTCTGGAACCAAAACTCGAACCCTGTTCCAGCATGACAACGTCGCCACAGTGCACAAATCCTCTAAACTCCCTAAAGACAGTGTGTGTTCTGGTTAATGTGGTAAAATCTCAGGGCCGGCACAGAGCCCTGATTCTGACTCAATCCCATTGTATACCTTTGGAATAAAACTATTTCCAGAAGTTGGAGGTTATTACAGGGAGTAAAGGTGAAACTACCACTTGAATAGAATGTTTAAAAAATAATAATAATAATAAGGATGTGACGGTCGGATCGTCTAGGATTTATGACTATATAGAGTATCAGATGTCAGGAGATGATACAATAAAAAAAAAAATAGTAATGAAAATAAATAAATAAACCTTATCTCTTTAGTCATATCTCCAACAGTGTGTGTGTGTGTGTGTGTGTGTGTAACAGGAGGCTCTTCTAATGTTCGTAAAAAATCTGACTGTAGGCCAAGACATGATTTTGACTTTTCCGCGTTACCATATATGGGACTTTCCCAAACATCAGGGGGATTTCTTTCGAACCCTTGATGGAATAACATAGCTTTTATAATATCAGTACAGCTAACTATCACATATTTTTTTCACGCATGTTATCAACAATTAACTCTAGTATTGATACATATTTTTTTAATGATGTTTTAAACTGATTTAAATTTACGTTAATAGTTAATACCGTCAATGTGTGTCAAACAACATACGGTCTTTATCTCAGCAGCAAAACTGGCGGAAAAAAAATAAGGACGTCTCCGGATTTGTATCGTTATTTTTAGGTATTTGTTTAACATTTTTTAAGTATTGCAATTTGTACTGCATTGCAATATATCGTGAGCCATGTATTGTAACGTAATGCCCTTGCAAATACACAGCCTTATTAAATAATCAGCAGAAATGTGTCTCGTGTGTGTGTGTGTGTGTGTGTAAGCAGCATATGTTCTTCTAGTTTTAAATACCGACACCGATCCTGAATATTCCAGTCATAAGCCACTGGCGTTTGAACTTAAGCTAGTATATTAAGCTAAAACATAAACAGAATGCTGAGGAAGTATTTGTTTATTTTAATGCCCCATAGTCTGTGTGTGTGTGTGTGTGTGTGTGTGTGCTTGATGACAACACAATGTTTATTACACCACACATATTATACACTGAATTTTATGACAAACAGCCTGCTTAATTATGCAGTCTGTTACATGCATTTTTCCATATTCGGAGTGTAAGAACACCCCTACTGTTAAGATATTTATTATTCCATGTGTCTACATTAAATCTGAGGGGGGTACTGGAAGGGGGTAATATATGAGTA
>VCAZ01000076.1:1507062-1607062 GCA_005784505.1 Bagarius yarrelli | reverse complement strand
AAGAAAAAAAAAGAAAGAAAGAAACACAGCGTTTCTCTGCGTTATATTTTATGGTGTATAGTTAAATGGTCTCTGCACCAAAACAACACCACTAATAATAATAAAAAATAATAGCACTAATAATTATAATAATAATAATAATAATAAATGCTGGCAAGGACTGCAGAGCCGCAATATTGGAAAGCATTGACGCATTTAGATAAAAATAAAAAAAGGGAATTGTAAATTACAAATTATTATTATTATTATTTATATTATTATTATTATATTATTATTATTATTATTATAACTATAATTATTATTATTATTTTTAATGTAATTCTAATAATTGTACTAATTTTAGCATAATACTACCTTTAAAATAATAAAAGTACTATAATTTACCGTCTGCGGATATAACTAACTGCCCGGAACTATTTATAGTAAATCTTTATTATTTAACTATAAAATATCACTGAAATATATACATTTTAATAAGCATCTTTTCTTGCCAAAGCATTGTGGAGTGTAAGTGTAGTGCAGTGTTCTATGTTTTTGTTGCTTATCCCAGCGCAATGAGCGTGCAGTGTGTTTATTTGGTGCTGATGAGAGGGCAGAGGAGCCGCTGTGCTCTGTGGATCTGGAGTCTATAAGGTGTAAATAATTAAACAGCTCTGCTTAAGAGGACAAAACACTCGTGACTGGGAGCAGGAAAGCCGACTGATGCCTTCAGCTAGCAGACAGTTATTGAAGCCTACTAAACCGGTTGTCGAGTTTTAGAGCCATGTTCACTGTCCGGCGCGCGGCTCCCAGTTTGCAATTTATCTCAAACATTTACCACTGAATCCATTCATGACCCATCATTTTCCTCCTCCTCTCCCTTCTCCGTAAAGGCATCCTGGACATTAAAGAACGAAAAGAAGACGCCAAGCCGATAGAGGACGAGACGCAGACGAAAATCAAGCAGAGGAGAAGTCGGACTAACTTTACTCTGGAGCAGCTGAACGAGTTGGAGAGGCTGTTCGATGAGACGCACTACCCGGACGCGTTCATGCGCGAGGAGCTGAGTCAGAGGCTCGGGCTTTCTGAAGCGCGCGTACAGGTACGACTGGTCCGTTTCAGCATGTTCTGCATGTCGGGGAAAACAGAAAGCTTTGATGCTTGATGTTCATCGTCTAAACACATTTTTTCCGACTTATTTTCGTAGGATGATTTTGTATAAAAGCTTGTGCCCGTAATTAATGACCCACATTAATGTTCACACACATGAATGTTCTTATGTTCTGCTTTGGGGTTTGGGATCGTGATTTAAAACGTGAAAATGACCTGTTTGTTTAAGGTTGGTAGAACGTTATTTTATGGTGTTGTTCCAAGAACATTTAAGTACTAATAAAGGTCATATGGAAGTTCCATAAACAATGTTTGAATAACGTTTTCACGATTGTTTTGTTGTAGGAACCTTTCTTCTTAGGTAGGATCATGCATGCGTTGCAATAAACCTGTTATAATTTGAAGTATTCATTTATTTCTCTATAGACACAGATTAATTTCTTACAACACGAAGGTGATTCTGATTTCTGCTAACAACGAGTTCAAAGTAAACAACAAAACACTAATAAATAAATAAATAACCTGTTTTTTGCATTTGAAAAAAAAAATCAATGTAAATAAATATTTATAAATATAATAAAATATAGCTGACGTTTTGCTTATTTATCTAGTAATTATTTATGCCTTATTATATAATATCGTTCTGTTTCTAACCTCCTGGTGCCTCCTTGGGCTGTAAAATCTTTTTTGCCCCTTTTTTTGCTACAAGTTGACCCCACAGGCGACATCTGTAGCATGTTTTTTTTTTTTTTTTTTAGCTGGAAAGGGAAAGGCCATCTGCACAGAAACATAATAAGCGCTTTTGGTTAAAGGCTTATGGTATGTGTGTAACGAGAGACGAGCAACTGAGCCGAGGAGCAGTGATAATAAATACACATCAGTCCACATCGCGCTGTGTGTGATTTAAAGAACAAAATAGACAATTCTTCTCTTTGGGTCTCTTTTATCTATTCATTTTGTGCAGTGAAGATCATTTTATTCGTTTTCTGAGTATAAGGAAATTGCGCAAAAAGACTGAGCCCTCCCTGGGTTTAAGAGTGAGCTGTGCGCCTCAGTGGGCTTTATTTTTTGGCCGGGAGTCTCAGTGCGCTTTAGGGGGGAAAAGCGCATTGTGTCCCTCATAGGGAGAAGAGCGCGGATTAACATACATTATACATCATTTTAACGCAAAATAAAGATCCGGCTGCTCACTTCGAACAATTATTCCGGAATAATCCGAAACAAAAACAAAACAAAAAAACCCCCAAACAAAACAACTGGATGATTTAATATACATAAGAAAATAAATAAGCATCTATAAAAATCCATCCATCCTCCGCCATCAGTTTCGAACCATCTTTTCATTTTCAGAGCTTCTATTTTTTCCAACACTCTCCAGTTAAATGGTGTTAATCAACTCGGGTTCATCTGTGTTCACAGCAGATTAACATAATAATGAGATGCCTAATCTTAAAATCCCAGATACTGGTGACAAAAAAAAAAAAACTGTTGTTTTTTCTTAAATATATAAAAAAGGGATCGGGTTGTAAAATCTTCAAAGGGCGTCTTTGTGCAGAAATTGTTATGACAGTAATTAAGCTGAACTGTGCGCCATTAAACTAATCAGTAACACGAATTCTCCTACAGATCGGGGTAATTAATTTGCCTGGATTTACTAATGGGACAGTCAGATAGCCGCGCTCGGATGACCAAGACTATAATCTCCAACTGGTGTTTGGTATCAGAAAGTCGATTAGGTTCTTCTAACACACCGATGGAGAAAGATGAAACCGGGGCTGAGAGGGCCTGTTTATTCTAGTCTGATTAACCCGTTTTCTTTTTTTTTTTATGTCTATTTTTATATATAAATGATAAAATAAAATAAACACTATTTATTATTAATAGATGTAAATACATTTAAATTGCATCCATGCATTTTTTATTAATTAAAATCTGACGTTAATTATCATTTAAATTCCAGTCCTCAGAGATTAGAAATAATATTTCCTGTGGTTTCTTTTATTATTATTATTATTATTATTATTATTATTATTATTATTATTATTATTTTGGGGGAAGAAATACGCATGTCTTTGAATGCACATGTCAATCAGTGCTGATGATTTTTTTCCCCCTACAGGTTTGGTTTCAAAACAGAAGAGCCAAATGCAGAAAACAGGAAAATCAACTCCACAAAGGTGCGTTATTTACTGTTAAAATAAAAAAAAGCCTAATAAATAATAATACAAAACACACACACACACACACACACACACACACTATTAATATAATAGTTTCAGTAGAAGTTATTCACATTTAAAGAGAGGAAAAAATGAATAGTTGTTTTTGTATTATTTACACGCTGCATGTGAGGACTATGTTTATCGTGTCACGTGTCCACACGTTAAAACCCGCATGCGTTTGGAAGCTGGAAAGAGTGCTGAAGCTGGTGTGTGTCCATGACAGCTCGAAACACAAGTGACACACTTCCTCTCTTCGCAGGGGTGCTCATCGGAGCTGCGAGTCAGTTTGAAGCGTGCCGCGTCGCGCCATATGTCAACGTGGGAGCTTTGCGCATGCCATTCCAACAGGCAAGTGTCCTCTAAAGCGCGAGCCCTTAGACTAATCGAGTGCTTTGGCACAAATCCGCATGCATTGCACTGAACTGAAACCTGGGTAACGGATGTGGGAGAATTTTTAGATAACACTAGAAATAATAATAATAATTATTATTATTATAAATGAGAAACTGTCACAACAAATTTAAATAAATGTAATAAATAAGTACAGATTTGTAAATAAATAATTTTCAATGCTATAATATTATATAGCAATAATATCATAACCAACGTTAGTTTTTTTTTAATTTAATGTTTAGTATATGAAATAGAATAGTTGTTAAATTATTATAATTTAATATTATTTACAGATGCGACTCTCTATTGTCCGATTGTATCTCTAAAAACATTCTACACTCTAAAAATGATTTCTTTCAGTGTTTCGTTCATTGTTTGCAAAATTCCTGGAGGCACTTTTGAAGGGTTCTACTGGTAAAAATCAATGAACCCTAAACAAATGTACCTCGGGGATGGGTTTTTTTTGTGTTTTTAGAGTGTAGTGGAATTCTAGTAGTGGAGTTAATGTGTATTTCCTCCCCTCTCTCCCCACGTGTGCGTCCGTAGGATAGTCATTGCAACGTGCCACCCTTCTCCTTTCAGGTGCAGGCGCAGCTGCAGCTGGACAGCGCCGTGGCCCACGCGCACCATCACCTGCACTCTCACCTGGCGGCGCATGCGCCCTACATGATGTTCCCGGCGCCGCCGTTCGGTTTGCCCTTGGCCACCTTGGCGGCGGAATCTGCCTCAGCAGCGTCGGTGGTGGCCGCAGCCGCCGCCGCCAAGAACAGCAACAAGAACTCGAGCATCGCCGACCTGAGACTGAAGGCCAAAAAGCACGCGGCGGCGCTCGGACTGTGACACGCCGGTGCGCGCATGCACAGTTCCACAGCTACCATAGCAGGACATTATTTATATACTTTTATGAAGGACGTTCCAGAATAAAGGCTTATTTATGACATGAACAACACAAACTGTGAAATGTAAAACGAAGCAGGTTTCAACCAGGACGAACCAGAAAACGGAAATGTTTGTCCAAGATTTAAAAAAAAAAAAAAAACTCGTTCCGAATATGTGATAACGCAGCTGGGACACATGTGTGACAAAACGAACACTTTCTGCGTGATTTGCTGTTAATTGGTAATCTTGGAGTAAAATAGTTTAAAATAAGAGGCTGGCCTCGTTTTATCTGAAACAGAGTTCTGGTGAAAAGGACACTTAACGGATGTCTGTGCGCAAAAAGGACTAAAACTCTAAAAATCACATTAAAGCTTCTTTCTTCTAACGTGCCATCACTTGAACCCGGAGTCGCGGTGTGTCGTGACGTCAGCGCATTCATGTAAAGTCAGTGTCAGTTCAAATGGTGAACTTGGAACCTTGAACGCTCAGCGAACGAATTTTTTTTGGTTTTCTGGAGCCAGTGGACATTTGGGAAGACAAAGAAAAACGCATTATTATTATTATTATTATTATTATTATTATTATTATTATTATTGTCGAATGTATGGTGAATTTAATCCCATATCAGTATCCAATTCCACTTTGGAAAAAAAAGTGTCTACTTTTTTTTTTTACAGCTTACATCGAGGTCCAAGTATTAATGTACAGAACCAGATGTTTAACCAGAGCGGCTTTCGGTACGGGAACATGTACAATATGTTCAAATGGAAAGAGATCTGTTTTATTTTGTGATTAATGAAGACATTGTGGGAACACGTTATTTTATTTTATTATTTGCATCCACGCCGTGTTTTTAAGTCATGTGGCTCTCTATGTAATGTTGGTGGGTTTTTTTCTATATAAAGTGAACGTACAACGACTGCAGGCTCGGATCTTCTGGAATAACTCTAAAATACCTTTTATTTTATTTTTTAAACGAGCAAACAAACAAACAAACAAACAAACATAAAAAGCTAATTATAATTTCCTCATTAAATGTGAAAAGTGAATTCACCTGACCGCAGTGTTTTTAATCCATAATAAATCTACCAAACTTTTGTACAAGATCAGTGTTGCTGTTCTGTGAATGGATGATTATTAATGATTATTATTATTATTATTATTATTATTATTATTATTATTATTATCCTGCAAATGCTATCATCAGATATACGTACCTGTTTATTGAACTGTGAACTGACATCATTTTTTCATCGTTTGTTGATGATCAGACACAGGATTATTAATATAGAACTAATTATTAATGTTTCTTATTTATTCGTAAATCTTTTTTTTTCTCATTTTGATCTATGAATTATTTTGGGGTTTGGTCCAATAGACTGTCCTATAAGAATGGACCAAACCTCTATTCTCCTAACCCCTTTAATTAACCCCTTGATGTCCTTTCAGCTTTACCCAACGTGTAATTATCAGTCTATTAGAGGAGAAAAATAATCTCAAATACTGGCATACTGCAGGGGCCTCCATTTCGTCCTACTGAGTTGTGTTGATCATTTCTGTGGTGTCTAAGAGTACAATTAGTTTTTCTTTTTTTTAACACGTGACGCATGACGCTGCGGTTCTGACCTAGGGTGATTTAACTCCTTAATTGTTAAAAGTATTTATTAACCCTAATTTTAATTAGTTAAAATGTTATTTTATTTTAAACAGGAACGTAGTGTTTTTGCGTAGTGTTCAATTGCTTATAATTCTCTCGTTTTAATAATAATAATAATAATAATAATAATAGTAATAATAATCATCATCATCTTTATTATTGTTATTATTGTTATTTATTGATGACAGATTCGTTTTTACAATCATTTTCATATTAACACTTATTTTAGTTCTTGGTCTTATTTTTCTCCAGATTTTTCTCCTTATTTTTCTTTTCTGTTTTTTTTTATTACCCATCTCCCAATATCAGCCCTGCGCTTTAATACACAATGATGTTTTAAGCTATTAATTAATAGTGCTCAGAGGGATAAAGGGCGCGTGCGGATCGGGTTCAGACGCCAGTGCTATTGAATTATTGATCCGGTTCTGTTAGAGGAAACCGATCTGAGAATGGCAACAATGGAGGCCAGGGTTTTTACCTCAATCCTGACCAATACACACTGCGTGTTTCAGTTTTCATCCTCTATACACACACTGCACAGGAACGAAAAGGCGGGAACAAAGTCACGTGGACAAACACGCCGACGAAAGTTTTTAGACTTTTTTGTATACGAGTTGCTTTGTGTAAATTTGTGCAGATTTAACACTTTTAGGTTTACAGGAATTCTGGATAAAGTTTTGTTTCCATTTTAAGTAATTGAATATGTCGCGTTAGGCAGCGCGGTGGTTTAGTGGTTAGCAGCCTTGCCTCACAGCAAGAAGGTCCCGGGTTCGATTCCCCTGCAGTAGAGTTTCATTGTGGAGTTCGCACGTTCTCACTGTGTTTGTGTGGGGTTACTCCGGTTTCCTTCCACAGTCCAAAAACATGTTTGTTAGATTGATTGGTGATTTAAATTGTCCATAGGAGTGTGTGTGGCCTGTGATGGAGTGGTGACCTGTCCAGGATGTCCCCCTCCTGTCCTTCACCCCTTCAGAGACAGCTGGGATAGACTCCAGCAGGTCCCTGTGACCCTAAATTAGGGAATAAGCGGGTATAGAAGATAAATATGTACATTTTTATAGTAGACTTCATTCCACTATAATGTGGTCCAACTTGCAAATTTTTACTAGTAGGATTTTTTTTTTATCATTTTTTATAAATTTTTTTAGCAAATGAACACGTATTTTATGGTACATGTCTGTTTTTGTATGATTTAGGGAAAGATCGAAAATATAAAAAAACTTGGCCATGTATAAACCGCAAGCTAAAACATTTTATTTGGCTACTGAACTAAACAGCCAATGAGACCACAAGACCATAAAACACCATGTTCCCCTCTTCATTTCTTGCCCACGAAAGGATAATTAGTATCTTAAAGTACTTGTTCTTAGACACTCTAATGGACTCAAACCTGTCTTCTGGATAGCTGTTAACATGACAGTGTTTAGTAAAGTGCTACTCTCTGTCTCTGTCTCTCTCTCTCTCTCTCTCTCACACACACACACCCACACACTAGAAAACTCACAATACAATACCCAGGGTTGTAGCTTAGCCAGAAACACACATAACACTTATGATACATGTAGAGGAGCCACAATTTATGATCTTAAATTAGGAGCAACTAAACTGAACAATTACGGTTTAAAACCATGACATAAGTTATTGTCAGTCTCACATAGTGCAAGATGTAAGCATTCAAAGACAAGATGCAAGACACAATTTAAGCAAATATACTACACATAGACAACAGTGGGGCTTTATTGTATTTAGTTCATATAATATCTGTGCTTTGACTAGGTTACATATGATGAAGTTATCATCACATTCTCGTACAATCAACTAGAGGAGATGCCAAGTCTTTATTAAAGACATAAAAAATTAATCAAAAAGGAAGCAAAAAAAGGAAATCGTCTTCCAATCGATACTTTATTGGATACGCAGTGGTTATTTTACATCCCAACTTAAAAATGTAAAAATTTAGGGTTCACAACTGGATATGAAGCCTGTGATAAAACAACAAAGCCCACTGTGATGCATCCTCTCATGATAATGATAACCTGTCATATCAGCAATTTATTTTTCCCAGGAGCCTTACACTTCCCATCTTTTCCTCCATCTACCCTCTGTTTCCCCACTTCCAACGCCCTCCCTGCCTATCCAGTTGGACTTTACTGCAACTCAGCAATGTGAACTGTCAGAGTGACGGGGGGTTCATGAAGCTCTACGCCGCCCTTAGCCCGAAACGATACAGCAGGACTATTTGAACCTCTTAAGACTCGAAGGATTTGCCCTCAGGACGGTGATAACAAAATGACCACAGTGCTGTAATTCACTTCCGAGCCATTCGTCTCATCTCGTGAACTGTCTGTGGTCCTTATTGGGTCTTCATGACCTGTTGCTAAATTTACCGCCATAATATTTGGCTGGGAGTTAGCGCTGATTTATTTGCAATAAAAAGAGAAAGCACTTAGATGCTCAAGTGGCCACTTGCCGTGCAATCTTAATCGGGGGATGGAAAGACTTCCACCCAAAACTTGTAGCCACTTTAAAAACTGTAAATTGGTATAGGTTTTAAAACTAATGCTGGGTTTAGACTGTAACATTACAGCAGTCATTTAATTATTATGTCTTGACAATATGATCCCAGCAAGATCTCTTACCAGAATTCTTTACCAAGCTGTTCTCTGGGTCAAAACATATGATGAAGATCCTCTAAGGTTAGACCTGTGATTAGAGAAAATTGCAACGTTCTGGTCATGTCATCAATCAGCACAATCCGGGCTGGAGTAGAAAAGAAGGTTACAGAAACAGAAACATTTTTCAAGGTGAAACATCATGCTCTCCAAGCCTGCCAATCTCGACCATAACTCATGACTGTACAATGAAGCTAAAAATCATCAAAGTGTCAAACTGGCTTGAGATGCAAAATAAAAGAATGGTTTCCTCTTAAGATATTTGTATAGTGAATGTTTCTTTAAGATCTTCACAGGCCAAAGATGAAGGAAGTATGTCAAATAACTTTTGGATGAAACCCTGGATCCATCCTGACAGATTAGGAGACGGACTGGGACTGAGAGAGAGAACGAGAGTATAAGCGAAAGAGAGGGAGTGAAAAGACAAAGGAGAACAAGAAGAAGGAAGCATGAACTCTCTAAAGGGTTGCCTTTGTTTTATATTAAGTGCTCTGAAAAAGAAAAGTGCACACACTATCGGACAGAAGACAATAGACATCATGGGGCTGGAGAGATGAAAGGGCAACTTCAAAGGCATGAAATGCCGTCTGAGTGAGAAAGAGTCCAGCCGAAAACTTGTCCAAAAAGCAATCCCTTTGCCAATTAGGCAGCCATTACACCCGAGTTTACTGTCCATGTACTTACAAAGCCTTTTTCAAACAATTGGGACCACATTTTCTTCAACTGGTTATCATCCTATATTGCCAGTTTGTCTATTTGCACAATAAAAACAACAACAACAATTTTAACCTTATCCAGACGCAAGTACTACTGGAGAACGCAAGTCAAATCATTTAGTTATGAAAAAAATATGAGTTAAAAACCAGCCAAGTGAAATGAAAAAAAAGCTCAACATCCTGTTTAAATGCAATAATTACAATAGCCTTACACACTTGGAGGGTTATTGTTGCAATTTTCTTGCAGCTGGAAACAAGCTGTGCGTGATATGAGGAAAATGAATAACTTGGCGTTAGAAAAGGACAGTATACCGGTGTACATTTAAGCCAATTTGTTTTTTCATAAATTTATTTATGGGGGGAAAAACCCTAAATACAGAACAGAGTAAAATTCTATGACTCTTATAATAAACTCCACACTTCTGGAAAAGCTTCCACAAAATAGAGGAACAGGACTGATTTGATAGATAGATAGATAGATAGATAGATAGATAGATAGACAGACAGACAGACAGACAGACAGACAGACAGACAGACAGATAGATAGATAGATAGATAGATAGATAGATAGATAGATAGATAGATAGATAGATAGATAGATAGAGATAGATAGATAGATAGATAGATAGATAGATAGATAGATAGATAGATAGATAGATAGATAGATAGATAGATAGATAGACAAACAGACAAATAGATAAATAGATAGACAGACAAACAGACAGATAGATAGATAGACAAACAGACAAGTAGATAGATAGATAGATAGATAGATAGATAGATAGATAGATAGATAGATAGATAGATAGACAGACAGACAGATAGATAGATAGATAGATAGATAGATAGATAGATAGATAGATAGATAGATAGATAGATAGACAGACAGACAAATAGATAAATAGATAGACAGACAAACAGACAAATAGATAGACAGACAAACAGACAAGTAGATAGATAGATAGATAGATAGATAGATAGATAGATAGATAGACAGACAGAGACGGACAGTTAAACAGACAGATAGATTAGTTAGATAGACAGACAGATTAGTTAGAGATAGATAGATAGATAGATAGATAGATAGATAGATAGATAGATAGATAGATAGATAGATAGATAGATAGATAGATAGATAGCCAGAGAGATCTGTATATTGAAGCTATATTTTTCTAAATGTTCCCAAAAATAGTTTAAATATATAGAGTATTCATCTATCAAAAGATCCAGCTATCAAATGTACTGCTTCAATGGCTGACTGTGTAGCTATCCACTGAGCTACTGCCTATTAAAGCTAACCATTGATTGCTGACACACAATGATGCCCTTATGGGTTAAACTCATCCTTTGATTTCTTCTTTCGATGACTGTGATCAACATGTTTGGCATACAACAAAAAAATGTTACATCCCGACTCCAAAATATGGAGCTGGATCATTGATGCTTTGGGGCTTTGTGGCTTGTGTACAAGGAGTTCTTGTAAAGATTGTTGACATCATAGATTTTAGTAAGTACTAAAATACTTTAAACCTGTTTGCCTCTGCCAGGAGGTAGGAACTTTGCCAGAGGTTAAACCTTGGACATTGATAGAACTTTGAGTAAGCCATTATCAAAGCTGTGTTTACATACTCACAGGCAGGAGCTTGGTTATGGGAATCACTCCAAAGCATGAATGTGACACTGGGAGTAGATTATATTCTACAAAATGCATAGTGCACTAAGACACGGCGTTATATTCTAGTGATTGTACTCAGATGTACTTATTGATTTTGGTCCTCCTACTCCTAACAGTATTGACAGGTGCATTACTATGGAAATCCTGGCCACAGTGAAGCTTTGGATGGCTTGATTAATGTCTGAATGGCACACTCTGTCTCGTAGGTTAAAAGATTATAGGACCCACAAACCATACAAAGTATAACAGCAGGAGACAACGTCAAAAGTCGAAACAGGTTTAGTTGGGTCTCTGTTTGGGTATAACTCCATGGGGAGGTGATAGCGCAGTGATTAAGGTGTTGGACTGCTAAATGGGAGCTCGTGGGTTTGATTCCTATCACAAGGTTATCACTGCTGGCCCCCTGAGCAACGCCTTTAACCCTTTAGTTGTATAAAATGTGATAAAAATGTAAGTCGCTTTGGATAAGGGGGTCTGCCAAATGCCCATAAATGTAAATCTGATGCAATGAATGTAAAGTTATGTCACTAGGCCTAAAAAGATTGACAAAAGAGATGGAAAACTACATCTCAGGCTAGTATCAGAGGAATGTAGGTGTTTAAAATCAGAGAGCGTTTAACAAAAGTCTTACCGTGCTATTGGATTACTGACTTGGCTCAAGGATCTGGCAACTTTTATGAGATAATATAAGACGTTTATGACATGAGAAGCTAAGCATTAGCCTCAAATGTGGGCATAAAGCGTAAGCAAGAAGTCGGTATTGCCCATCTGCCCATTGTGCACTATAATTGTAGAGGATATGGTCACATTTTTTGCTCATGTGTCTTTTACTTTTGTAAAATTTGACTGATAATCGTAAACACTAAAACTAGCTGCAAATAATTTAGAACATGATCTGTAAAATATTATTATTATTAACCAAAAAGTATTAGCTATATTAGTGTGCTGAAACTGTATGTCCTTTCTTATTTGTCTTCCTGTCTTCGCCCGACAAAACCTCAATAAAGCATCAATAAAAAATCCACCCGTGCCTGGCCAAACATATTGCAGATTTGAGACACAACAATCGGGATGCAGATGTCACACTCACAGAACAATGCACTGGCCTGACAGCGCTTCTGTGTTTTTATGTAATGTATGGAGCACCATCTGACCATCATCAAGCTGTCTTGACAAGGTAGTGACTTATAGCTAGCAATGCTAGCATGCTAAAAAGGGAACTCCGTTACCAGTCATGATGTTAGACATGGACTCTGAATATATGTAAAAGGTTAGAATGTGGTGTTATAGAAGATGCTAGGGTAATGTGATCACTAGCATATCCACACGTGGAGGATGCTTGTACATAGGCTGTTGTCAAAATAATGTAAATATATATTAAATTTGAGTAACGTAGGAACCAAAACGTTGATGAGTAAGGTCTTGGGCCAGTACAGGGTATTAGAATAGCATCAGTGCATCTTGATAAAGATTTTACAATATTGATTGGAGCCACTGGATTGGTCGATAGTCTATCGACCAATAAGTCTACAATCTACAATAAGTGTTAGCTTAATTGAGATCAGGTGACTCCTAAAGTCATACCATATGATTTAAATAATTTTTAACATATCAAACATTTTTAGGGATCATTGGAAATATCCTACCTGCCTGTTTTAATGCACCTAGCACCATATGTGCATATGTTCAATAACGGATAATAGTTTTTAATAAACAGACGTTTACACCATAGTCATCAAACTGGTAGGTAGGAATAATCCACACCCTTTATTTTTTATGTTTTAGTGAAAATTAAAGCCAGTGTTAAATGCTATTTAAGTACCATGTAATGGAAATAGTGCATTTGCGGGTATATGGGTATCTGCTAGACATAGCTAAACTATTATATATTCACCATGTTAATGTAAATACACGATACACCTGTCTGTAGTAACCCATTCAAAATAAAAAAAAAAGAACAAGAATGGAAGTGAATTAAATTGTCACTTGATATATCATCTAGATGACACAATTAAAATAGCTCATGATACAAACTATAGTCATCCAATATGGCAATAACGGGGAAGTGGTAGTGCAGTGGTTAAAGGGTTGGACTGCTAATTATAAGATTGTGGGTTCGATTCCCAGCACTACCAAGGTACCACCGTTGGGCTCCCGAGCAAGGCCCTTAACCATAAATTGCTCAGATGTATAAAGGAAATAAATTTAAGTTGATTAAGGGCGTCTACCAAATGTCATTCTAAGCGAAACCCAATACCGTATCCATACATTTGATTTAGATTTGTAATGTTTATAGAAAATGTCCTTCAGAATAAAATCTTCATAAGTTAAAAGGTTTCTGTTAATCACATTGCATGCTTTACTTTTATTCGGAGCTCTTTTATCTTTCTTTATTTATCAGCACTGTTAGCATTTTTGAGTGTATTTTGAGTCAATCTGGCAGCATGGCTCCCACACTGTGGCGCTTTACAGTCGACGATAACTCAAGTGTGAAAGATCTGGGATCAGATTTCCCCAACGTTCGCCCTCGAGCTAAACCAAGTCTTCACTGATGTTGGAACAGTACTTGAGAGCAACCTCTCTAACACCAATTTAAAGCCACGAGCTCCTCACGTCAATGACAGTGGAATGTAAGTGTCGAGAAAGCTGAAGGAAGACAAGCTTTGATAAGGTGAGAGGAGATAGAGAGGAACGGAGGAGTCGTGATGTCGTGGGATGCGTGTTGGCCTGAGGTATCTAGAACATTAGAGGGGGGGGTGCGATAACGTTACCGAGAGAGCACTTTGTCATTTTGGAGAAGTTTTGAATGGAACTGAATCTTATCTTAATGAGTACATGGGGGCTTTTTAAAAAGGGTCACCCTGAGCACATTTCACTGCACGTGTATGACTGACAGGTCAACACTGTTTTGGATTGATGGAAAAGAAACTCACTGGGACACATCAACCGGAGGTCTATAAGAAGAAGATTCCTAAACAGACATGAGAGGAACCAGTCAAATCTGGGATTTTGGAGTTTTTTAATGGTTTCTGTCATGTCATTGTTGCTGTTTCTGGTATACAGTAAGAACTGGATTAATTTAACTCAGAAAGATGCTTATGACTGAATGTTTAGAAGTGTTTCTGACAATTAATTAGGTAGGAAGAACATATAGGTGAAATTCTTTGCCAGTGGTTAAGAGAGGCGAACCTGTATCATTCTGTTGTCAAAAGAAACATACATTTGATTGACATAGGAACCAAAAAGTTGATGAGTAAGGTCTTGGGTCAATACCGGGTATCAGAATAGCGTCAGTGCATCTCGAATAGAGATTCTAAAATTGTGATTGGATGCACTGGAGTGGTTAATAGTACAAGTCAGTCCAGAAAACAAAATTGAGATCAGGTGACTCCTAAAGTCATGCCATATATGATTGATGTTAATTTCAGACATACCAAACAATTTCCGGGTCTATTTGAAATACCTGTTTTGATGCAGCTAGCAGCATATGTGTACAGTATATATTCAATAACGGAAGCACAGCTATTACTAATGCTACGTTCCGATTTTTTTACCCACGTGTAAATCAGATTCGTTAAACTCATGACAGTGTGAACAGAATTTGTTCTTGTGCACATGTGGGTCTGTTTAGAATCACACAAAATCTGATATTGACATTTAAAACCACAATGTAAACAACCATACAGATCTCAGATCTGAACAACAATCGGAAATGAGCGTTAAGTGTGTAACTGTGAACGAAGGCTACATGTAGTCAGCAGTGGTAGTGGGGAAGTGGTGGTCCAGTGGTTAAGTGTTTCTTTACATTTATTCCAATTGACATTATTAGGAGTAAAGTGTTATAATTACACAACAGTTTGAAGATCTTGTGTTGATAATGCTTTTCTGAAGAGCACCACAAACCACAATGCTATGTGGTACAATGACTAATTGTTTTGAGGTGTTTTTGACAATTAATTGGGGGGGGGGAATTAAACCTGTAATAACCGCTAATTAGGGCACAAACGCAGCATCAATATTAAATAAACGTTAAATGCTTTCGGGGCTTTCAGAATTACTCTGAGGTCTGTGAGACAAAAAAGCACCGTAGATAATTTAGAATTCTCAGAACAATGACTGACTTTGTTAGACGATAGTTAAAACATATGTGTAGTTACACACCAGTTTGTTTTAGTTTTAGGTTTTTATTTCTAAAATGATGCTGAAAAAAACAAATTATGATTGACTTTACATGTCAGTCATAATCCCTATTTGCCAGTCAGGGGCGCCGCTAGCAATTTTGGGCCTGTCGGGGAAAAAAAGTAGGTTGACCTTCGATGTCAGTGCCGAAATATTGAAAAAAGATTCTTGAGTCGTGGGTTTAGAAGAGTCAATTAATCCTCTTTATTGCAGTGCAACAACCTTCACAGGCCTACAAAAAGCTACTTTACCACAATAAAAGTCACCAAATTAACGAAGGCTGAATAAAATGTGCTTTTTTCTTTTTTGTGCTCAAAATTATTTGCCGTCCTGCGAATAGGTTCAGCTTTGTTGAGATTTAGTCATCGGTTCTGCGGGTTTTTCCAACAAGCTATTTACTTAAGCGCTAGTTGAAGTTAGCTGGGGTGCTAGCTTGAAGTTCTTATCTTCTTCTACTGCCCACCGCCTCTCTCCCCCTTTTCTTTCCACCTGCTTTGTTTTATTCTGTTACTACGATATAGTTGTGATTGTGATGCTTTCTGTTTTCGCTGATTTGCGCTATGGTTTTACTCACCGATTTCCTTTATAACTTGATTTTCTTTTTATCGCATTGCACGCGCTACCGCTTGGATTAGGTGTTACGTCATCTTTATCTTGTATTTTTCTATGATTATTACATTACGATGTATCTTTATCTCTACCCAATCCCCTATTTATTTTATTATCTAGTTGCTGCATCTACAACTATTTTATCATTTCTTTTTCATATATCTAACTTTTTCCCCACAGGTCCTATAAAAGAATATGAGGTTGGTCCCCCTACCAAACCCATTCCAAACTGTTACTACTCATAGAACAGATTTCTGGGGGGCCACCAAAGTGGATGGGCCCTTAGAATTGTCCTAACTTTCCCACCTTAGTAGGACAATAACTGAAATTAGTGCAATATGCAGAAAAAGTGCTTTTACTGCACTCGTTTTTACAGACCGCACTCACTGTTATAGGTTTGCTCTCACAGCTTGACTATCTTTATGCGTTCTCTTTTAAAGATACATAATAATAATGCATTTTTGTTGTATTCTGTATTATCCTTTACTGTAAATTGAATAAAGGGAAAAAAACACTATTTTGTGCTTCAGAAACACTGCTATTTTTATACACTTTAACCAGTCGTACGAACTGTATTAATGTAAGCGCTATCATTGACTACATATATATTTTTTTACAATAATTAACCTAGATAGTCCTTCCATAGATTTTTTTTATGGAAATAAGATAACAGTCGCTGGCATTCACCTCCTTCATTGCCTCTTTCATTTTAATCCGCCGCTGAATTCAACAGCTGTTTCTACACCAGCATTTAATTTATGATAATTTGTTAAATATTAATGTGTACCACCATCTTAATATGAAAAATCTATTTGCCTGAGTTATTTAAATTTTCGCTGAGAAATTGGTTCTGCGCCTGCAGACCTGAAAATCGCTGTAATTTGGCAGACGGAAGCGACGGAGAGATGGAGGTGGAGAGGGAGACAGTAGGAGAGACACAGAAGGAGAGAGAGAGAGAGAGAAAGAGAGAGGAAGAGAAAGAGAAGGAGAGAGGTAACAAAAAAAGTAGCATACAGGGAGTGAGGGGGTGGACGTGTGATTCCCCCTGTAAAAGTTTATCCCTCTGGCACCATTATATAAGCATACATATGGGACAGTCAGAATGGAAGACGACACTTTAAATGACATTATTATAAAATGCAATACTCCTGGAATGATCCCTTATTGAATTAGGCCCCATGATCCAAGATGAATTTCCCACTTACCTAATCCATCAAGGGGGGAATATTAAAAGATAGGCCTCAACTAGCATTAGAATCTCTCTCAGTCTTTACTTTCATTATTTTGAATTAGGGTGCTGCTAGGGGAGAGCCTCTTAATGAGAATTACTATGATTCAGTGGCCCCGGCCTGGCTTCTGACAAGTAAAATATTAACTCCTCCGTCACAGCTGTCTGAATTAAAATACTTGGGAGCAGCGGACGCGTTAAATTAAATTGGCCTTTTATGTTCCTTACACGGCTGACCCCCTGTGGGGCTGGAGTGCCAAGGACTGTCACCGTCAACCGTACATGAAACATCGGAGAAGGAAGTTGGGTAGAAAGAGTGGGCACAACCACTGGGAGAAAGAGAGCTACCAGGTTTTTACCTGTTCACTGGGAATTCACGCTTTCTCTGTAGACATTTACAATACAACATCCGTTATTCCATCTGGTTATAGTACTAACTCCTGTATATATACAGTATATATATACACACACACACACACATACACATACATAGTGTTGCCTCGACTTACGAGTTTAATTCGTTCTGTGACGGAGCTCTTACCTCAAATTACTAGTGTGTCAAATCCATTGAAATAAATTAAAATGGCATTAACTCGTTACGGATCCCCAAAAAACACTGCAATTTTGCAGGATGCTACGGCGTTCACTGTGGCGTTCGCTACGCCAACTAGTGGTTGGGTGTCTTAATCTGGTTCCTAACCCGAATCTTAGCTCGCAACTCAAAGCAAAACTCATTAGTTGGGACACTTGCAAGTCAAAGTACCACTGTAAATATACAGTATATATATATATATATATATATATATATAGATATATATATCTAATATATATATTATATAAACTAAAGGACTTGCTCACTAATACTACTGCTAATGATTGAGGAATTTAAAAGCAATCAATTAATATAATCCAAATACGCGCAGGCTAAACGGTATACCAGTTCATACTGAATGTATTTTTTGTTACAATATGAATTTTTAAGTATACCACAATACTGTATGTTGCTGAAACCATATGTCACTACAGTGCCTGGATCCCTTTCCCGTAGCCTATTTGAGAATTAAACAGTGCATCCCGTTTTGAATCAATAGGGACAATGTTTGTCCCGTATTTTCAAGTTGTGCAGCGTTCATGCAAATCATCCCACCAGCATTCTTCAAACATTGGTGCTATTCTTCCTCTGATTGGGTAATACTCGCTGCTTTTCATATTTGGAGGGCGAAGGTATCTTCAGATCTGTTTAAAACCTAAACAAAAGCAAATGCAAAAGTTAGCGGAAATGAGTTATCAAGCCAGTTGCATAATTACGGCAAGCCGAACTTGCCAAAAAGTGCCAATGCTTAATGTGTGAAATAAACAAAAAAATGTTTGCTTTTACAGTGTTTTGAAATTGGTGTTCAAAACGGTGCTCTGATGTGTTTAGACCGACACTCTTTCCCGCGCTTTCTGTCACACAGGACGGCGTGAGGAAGCAGCGTTTTGCATGTTACTTTGCTGTGCACTGCACGTCGAGTATCCTTCAGCAGCGGCTCTCATCACTTCTAGCTCTGCATGCATCATTGACCTTTTTCTCGACACTAAAGGGGGGCATATTTGCTGCCTTTTCTTTCGTTCGCCCAAAAACCAATAATGGCAATTTTGGCTGAAGATTTTCGGCTGCCAAATTCGGTGCATCCCTTATGAATACCTGGTCATAAAATAAAAATAACGTCATATATTACATTTCTAACAGTTTTATGATAGCGTTCATTAAGGAAGTCAATGTTTATTTGTCACATATACATAACTGCAGACATTTACATTTACAGCATTTGGCAGATGTCCTTATCCAAAGCGACTTACATTTATCTCTTTTATACAACTGGGGCCTTGATCAGGGGCCCACAGTGGTGGCTTGGTGGTGCTGGAAACCGAAACCCGGTCTTTCTGGTATTAGTCCAACACCTTAACCATGAAGCCATCCACAAATTCATATCTCAGCGTAAATAAGTTGGTTTCAGAGCGCAGAGGGTTAGGGGCCTTGCTCAAGGGCCCAACAGTGGTAGCTTGGCAGTGCCAGGGCTTGAACCCTGATTCTCTAATCAATAACCCGAAGCCCTAACCATTTGATCTATGTCTATGATGAGCATGTCTTACTGAACCATGCTTTTACAAGAAGAACTGTACAACTGAAAAGAACAGAAGCTGTCCCAAGTTATTTTAAACTCCTTGCTCAACAAGCACTCGCACTTAACGTCCTATTAAACTCTCTTTCTTCGCTGTCTTTTTTTGCATTATGTATTGGCGTGCCCTGGCACCATGGAATATTCAGTTAGGTTATTGAGAGACGGGCCTTTATCCCGTTCCATGCCCTCATGTTTTAAACAAGTGTTGCATGGTCAACATTTAAAAGCGCTAGTTAGTGCACAGATGATCCTGTAATCAGGCTATAATAAATGGAGAGTGCATCAAATTTACATCCACCCCTGACAAAACCTGAAAAAAGTACCCTTTTAGTACAGGATCTTGGCAGAGCAGAAGAAGAGGCCAAGACGCAGTGTATGAGCCTGGGCGTCTGACTTCCGGGCCTGACTCTCCTGTACTCTCGCCAATCCGCCCGCTCGCCCTGAACTCTGAGGTCAGGCTGCCAGGCTTTCAGAAAAGTGGGAGAGCGCTCTCTCTCTCTACGCCTGTGTCCCTAACAGCGTTTTCCCTCCGACCGCATTGCCGGAGGACCCCAGAGTCCTTGCGCTCCGTTTGAGCTCTTTAGAAACAATCGATTTGTAGAGAGGGCGAGAAAGAGAAAAGGGAGGGGAGGAAGAGAGAAAGAGAAAAAAAAACATGTACAGCGGTGACCTTGGAGTCTGGAAATGTTACACTTTAAATCGTTGAATTGTTCAAAAATAATAACATGCCCCAGGACATGTCATGTCTCCTCCACAAAAAAATGACAGGAATACATGAATGAAAAGAACAGCTAAAGATATAAAAAGTGCAATAAAGCTGTATGTAAAAGCAGTTATGTAGGCTGGAAGGTCTTGTTTTCAATTTGAGATATTCTGATCGGCAATAATACACTTCACAGAGGTCGGTGCTCTCGGCTGCCTCGGTGCACTCAACCAAGCTAAACTCAGAGACGTCTCCAACCTCGCACTGCAAAAGAATGCCCTGAGCATCTGTTAGCTACCCCACTCTCCATTTTCACGCTGGCCCTAGTAAATCACTTAAATGAAATCCCACACGGCCATGTTGGAAAGAACATTCACATAAGCAGTTTCCTACAAGAAAGATGTGGGATGATTACATGATTAGCGTAGTATCAGTGTAGCCTCGGGCATTTATCTATACACCACCAACACTCTTCAAAAGAGGGGGAAGAAATCAATGTTTTGACCCGAGAGGCAAATTATTCATATGTTTAATTGGATATTTATGCAATTTCCGTGTTCCTTCTGAACGGACGAGGTTTTATAAATTGTATCGTTAATTGGTAGAACACCTCTAATTGATATAATTGAGTTGACAGCTCTTAGCATTATCTCGATTGCTAGTTCACAGTAGGTGCACCCGATACAACTTAAATAAACTGGTTAATGTCTTGGCATAGTTGAGTGAATAGAAACATCTTTTCTTGAGGAGAGGATTGGACAGTTTTTATGCTACCAATAGGACATCAAATGAATTCAGTCCGCAACAGTAAGAGCTGGACAGAAATGTAACGAATCTAGAGAATATCCCGGATATACTTACATAGGTACATAAGTGCCAGTCCATTGTATTGCGCGATGCACCCACATTAACATATAGTGACAACTAAGCTACAAGAAAACAACCTACAGTATTTACTGGCATGAAATGCTTGTGGAGACACAAAAGAACAAGCCGAACTTTCCATAGACAGCGAGCCGAGCTCAGGATTAAACCAGGAACTATGGCCCGCATCACTTTTTGCTTTACGGACAATGCCACCAATTATATATAGCTATAACCGAGCACTTAACCTACCGGCACATCAGGCATGACCCAACGATTCCATACACGCATGTTTATTGTCTCATTTTCTAAGCAAAAGGCAAACCAAGCCCAATTACCACTCAATACTCAAAAGTCAACAAGGCTACTTGTCGATTATGGGTGAATATCAGAATCAATAGCTCTTACTCATGCATTTAATCTGCTGATTTTAGGCACTGCTTTGAATAAGCCTTGTATATTATCCTGACTCGCTTAAACCAACATTAATCAGCTCATTTTGCCTGCCAATAAACCCAGTGGCTGCGATCACAGGGCCATTAGTCTGAGAAAAGCCTCAATAATCTGGCTCTATCCACTATATCTTTTGTGAGAAACCTGTGGCTACTTTTGCTGGTCCATGCAGGAATTTTTCCAATTTATCATCAATAATAAAAAAGTTAAGCTGCTATTTTGTGACCTCCCTTTTGTGATAGTCAACTTCTCTCATCCGTTGTTGCGCTCTAATTTCAGACCAACTGTCTAGGTCCCTCAAGAGAGACCTCCGAGATCAGCTTGAGTAGCCCGTAGCAGTGCTTTCCACTGACAGCAGGTTTTCAAAATGACAAAATCCATCCTCATGTATTGATCAGTTATTCCTCCATCTCTAGGCTGGTCACCCTCTGGTCTCCTCCCCTCTGCCTTGACTCTCTATTGATCCTGCGCGGTGATTGGTCGAGTGGTAATTTGAGACGGACATTGACGGATGGCCACCAACTGTTTTTCTTTCGTCTTGTCCTCCTCTCCCGGGGTGATGAAGTCATACTGCAAGTGACACTGCCAGACTGGGACCAATTGGAGTAGCAGTAACCTTTAAAGCCAATAGAAGATGTCTGTTCAGAGAGGGCATGCCTTGTCCTTTACAGATGCCCCTCAGGCATTGGCTGAATGACTCTCATAAATACACTTCCACAGTAGGTCTGGTAGAAGCACTGCTTTTCATACACTGACTCCACAGATTCTTCGAACAAAGCTGAGGCTTAGGGTTACTGACGAAAGTGCGCAGGGTCAGGTCTAATAACGTGCTATTTTTTCTTTTGTTTTTTTATCTGTGAGCAGAAGTACAAAGTTTAAAGGGTTAAACGACTTATTTTTTGACCCGCGCAACAGAGGATTTCCCTTTAAGAGCGTCGCAGCCTCTCTAATCGCATGCACGATTTAATAACGGTGCAGAATATAATCAGACAGTTAACAGCCTGATAATGTGCGCTGAGCTTCGACTGCTTGACAACTCAATCTTTCAAAACTGATTTTGTCACCTCGTTGCGAGAGACGAACAAAAGAAAATGAGAAATTAGATGTTCTTTGAATCGTTGAATGATCTAAAGGAGCTACGCCCACTCGCCTGACATTGAAGTAGCTTAGAGGTGGCATAAAATAACTCTCGTAGGAATCATTCTCTACACTTTTGAATAGATCCCGTGTACTTGGTGCAATTTTTAGAATCGTTGACAACGGCCGGATTTAATGGTAAAGGAATCTAGGATGTAGGACTTTGAGATCAGGAAACAGGAGCCGTGTGGTGACAGTAATGGATGAAATTAGTGTAAACTGAAATGTAGCTGGGGTTTGGTCTGACCAGCCAGACTTAAGCAGAACTTAAAATATCTGTTCTTGAATTAAGTGCACCCACAGGCCAAGCCACAGGGCTGGTCCACTTCTCATTTACAGGACATTAACGACACTCGATAAAGGATACAGTAATTTAATATACACAACTACACAGTTCAACCATCAGCCTTCCCAGGCTGCTAAACGCTAGCAACGAAATGTCTCATTTTTCACCCTCTTTCCTTACCTCCTCTATTTTCTTCCCTGTTGCCGGTTTTATTAATAATTTTTTTCATGAATTTAAGTGACCTTTATTCAAAAGGTAGAGGTTTATAGACGCTAATTTATGTCCATTTGTTTAGCAAAGCTAACGCAAAATGCTGACTTTTTTGTCTTAGGCTTTCATGCCATTCACCTTTTTTTCTTTCTTTTCTTTTTTCCAGGGGAGGGCTCACGCGGGGAGTAATTTCAGCGGATTGTGAGCGGACAGTACCTCCGCTGGGATCGCTGGCAATCATGGGGGGAAACAATGTTTACATCGATCACCTGTCAGGAAGATTTATGGCTTCATTTTGCTGTAATGGAGAATTAGTGGGAAGATTATCAGGGACTCAACACTCGCCGCTTGTTACCTCGCTGTCCAGGCCAGCAATTTGTCTCCCCAGAAGCAGTCGAACACTTGTGACGGTACGGCCGCTCGCCCACTAATTCAATCGTGTGAAAATGCGGGAATTAATTTGTTACAGGAAAATTTAAATAAGGTGCTGTGAAGAGGAGTCGGCTGAGGCTGAGCCAAACACGCTGAAAAGAAATAGCGAGATCTGCTGGATTTATTGTCCCAGGCAAGATATCGATATTTTCGATCCTGGAACCCTTGTCGAGGGCTTAATGTGTAATAATTTCCAATTTGGTGCTGCTTTCCAAGATCACAGCTTTAAAACCAGGGCAAGTCATGGGCTTGTTACAGAGGCCTGTTGCTAAGAATTTGTCAGAAAGCCCTGTTTGAATGTTAATGTAAAAGGCTTACCGGTCCGAGCATCTTTAATGTGCCTGATATGGCTAGTCTTGCTCTCATCGCCTGCTTGGGGGCTGAGTAAAAATCAAATCAATCCGTAATCCGTGCCTGCGCTGTAATTACTCAGTGGTTAGTAAAGCACGATAGAAAAGAAATAAAGAAGAGATGTAAATAAATGCAATGTGACTTTTTTTTTTTTTTTTTTTTTTTTTTTATCGACTGGTTTGCTAGGTTACGCCTTTATTTAGTAAGGCAGTGTAGCTACAAGATCAGATCATTTGGAAAGAGAAGCTGAATACTATTCATTTACATGCCGAGCCCTTCAATATTTGCATTATGCATAATAGCTGGCTTATAACCAAATCCCACAAACCAGATTTACTAAAAACGTGCAAACCTAACAAAGACACACGGGATACAACGATAATATTTGATATTTGATTAGTATTAGTTAAAAACTAAAACTAAAAATAATTTTATGTTTTATGTTCTTTTGTTTTCTAGAACATTGTAGAAAATTTTATATAGAAATTTTATTTCCAGTAATTCTTTTTTAAATTGTTTTAATGAAAGCGAAACAATTACAATAATATAATTGCTAATATTTTGGTAGACGAGTGCCTGCGCTGTATATGAAGTTGCAGAGATAATTCCTAGCTGCAGGCTTTTAGTTAATGAATGCAGTAGATCATTGTCAATCGCGTGGCAAAAATCTGCTTTCTGATCCATAGAAAAAGACATTTTTAAGCCTGACACACTGCACACAGCTATGGGAATTTTGAGGGTCTTGTTGCCTAATTGCTTTTATTTAAATATAATGAACTGGTTAAACTATTACGTACAGGTGTGGAAGTGGGTTCTGGCTACATGGGACATACTAGAAAGTCTGGAGTTAAAATTTAGGCAAAAAATTATTCGGCATCCTATTGACAGTCTTCAGTTTTTAGTTCTGCTTCTAAACTGCAATATTTTTTAAAATCATGAAAATAGATAAAATAAAAGTCACCTCTTATTTTTAACCAAAGATTCATTTCCTGGCCAGATATAAACTCACCTTAAGTTCAGCTTGATGACATATAGATCATAGCATCTCTGATAAGTGTCTATTACTCGAACTAAGGCATTATATGCTTTTCAATAACTTTGACAAATTTTCCCCGGTCCCTTGGCAGTTTATGTCACCCTTCATAAAACAACGGTTTGTTCGTTGTTCCCTTTGGCTTTAGGAAAAAGTAATTATGGTTTAAGTACAACTGGCTAATGTGATTTCTAAGTTATTGGGGCTGCCTCCGGTTGTACCTACACTACATTTATTATTAAATATAGTAGTTTATTGTAAAGTCAATAGGCATAATGCTTTTTCACAAAGGATGCTCTGGTCAAAAGCTTGAATAATGTACACTGAGTGTGAGTGTGATATCACCAACCCTGTCCCTAGTGGTAGAAAAGTGCAATGGGTATTAATAAAATGGGTAAATAATTTGGGCATTAATAATAGTTACAGTATGTTGAAAACACATTTTGTAGTGTTTGCTAATTAAATTTATCAGTAAAATAAATGAAACTATGTTAAACTATGGGGTTAAGATGTAACACAGTGACCTAATCTGAACGTATAGCTGTTTGCTCCTCAATATCCGTACCTGAATTTATATTTAAAGCTATTTATAATTTAAAATAATGTGATGGACTGCCGACCTGTCCAGGCTGTCCCCCTCCTGCCTTTAACCCTTTCAGAGACGGCTGGGATAGACTCCAGCAGATCCCTGTGACCCCGAATTAGGAAATAAGCGGCTATAGAAGATGAATGAATGAATTTAATTTACAATAGTTCATTATAAAATCTGCGCACCAAACTGCTGTCAATAGGTAGCAAATGTTCTGGAACAGCCACAAATTAGGAATAGGAAATTAGGCAAAGTATTGTGACAGGCAAACAGGCACAGTGTTTAGCAAAAACAGCGTAGCAAAACAGGTAAGGATTAACAGTGTTGTAGATGTTCTAAAGGCCAAAACCATACTTATAAGTGGTGGATGTGATTTTTCCAAGTAGGATGTGATCCTGTATTAATATTATTTTTTAATCCTGAATCAACATTTCAATCAACCAATCATAAGCATCTGATGTCATAAGTGTGTGTCAATCCATTTTTGAACCTGTTCCTCCTTGTATTGTAAGTATTGTAAATTAAAAAAAACATCAAATACTTGACGAATGACTGTATTACATTACATGCTGTATTAAACAATTACATTTATGTGCGGTTTATTTAAAGTCTGAACATTTCCCTTAACCTCAGGACCAAAAAATAGATGTACGCAGCAAAATGTATTTAGATTTATTTTAAATTTATGGTTAAAATCTGCCTTGTGATTGTTAAAAGGTTGTGATTTAAAGAAATAACGTTAAACCCTGTTTTATAGTAAGAACATTGCTCTATTGCGGTTCTACTGATTCACCCTTTCAGAACATTTTACATTCAATTGTTCATTAGTGATTGTTTATGATTCACTGTCTAAATTCATTAATGATTATTTTAGATCATTAGAATCAATAGTCTAAATTCACTTATGTTGTTTTTGATTATCATTTATAGTCTAATTTCATGTTATGTTCTAATGTTAATCTCGAAATTGTCAGTATCAGTAAATTGTTCCAGAATCAATACATTTTTAGTCTCAGGCAAAAGAAATATTTTTTAGCATTTCCTCAGTTAAAGTGAAGGAATGGAAAAAATGGATTGAGGCTGGTTTAGTCAAGACACACTTTATGACTTGTTGATTAAAATGTTGATTTAGGACCAACAAATTATTTTAATCCAGGATCACATCCTACTATAGTTAAAAATATTGCAAACTAAAGCAAAATTGCCATCTTAGAAATGTTTTGGACTGAGCAACTGAATGTATAAATGAGTGGATAAGAATATGTACATGGTGGAAAACGTCTGATGACAGTGAGGGTGAGATGGCTGGTGGAGTCGGAGTCTGTGGTAGCCATGTTGATCAGCCTCGGTGAAACAACTGATTATTATTAGTAATTAATTTAGGCATTTATCACAACCCTAGTTGGTTGTATTTTCTTTTATATTTTTAAAATATAAACAAGCTAGAAGCATATTTTAAGTGTTGACCTAACAGTGTCATGTTACTTTAAAAAAGGAATTAGTTATAGTTACTTCTCCCAAATAATACATCATTATGAAAGTAGCTTTTTACCAGGGAAAGTAACTATTGCATTACTTTTTACTTATCCAATACCAAATAGTAATAAAATGGACACAAAAAAAAAATTTTTTTAAAAATGATTATAAAACGTTGTATCTTAATCTACACTATTTTAATGTAGTGGTGTCATGTGACGATGTGAGCTGATTCCGCTTATTAAAATCACTTGCCACCGACATGGAGAGACTCTTTCTTACTTGTCATCAGTGAAACATTACATAAACATTTATTTCCTTTCTTTTATCCGAACCGGGAAAAGGTAGTGTTTATACTTTCTGTTTGAGAAAGTGACCTTTAAACTTGCTCAACTTGCCATCGCTCTAAATCCTGAAATTTCATTAATACTACCCGTAACCATACTATCTGAAGTGTAATTTTTTTTTAACCAGACAAGGAAGTAGGTACTGGGTTTGACGATAAATAGAGAGAGTCTGCTTGGATTACCCCACTTTAGTGAGCTCAGTTATAGTAACGCCGTATTTTTTGTCAGTAACGGCATAACTGGAGAAAAGGTCATTTGTATAATGCTTTTACTTTACTTATAACACTGTTATTCCCAACACTGATTCCTTACCAGATTGTTACTAAGAATAAGTTAATAAATGTTGTTAATGCACTGTTCATGTTTATATATTACTAATTTTAGTCACTTTTCTTCTTCTATCTCCTTCTTCTTCCTCTTCTTCTTCTTGTTAGACTGTATGCTCATATTAAAGTTCAACCTTCCTCTAGTGGGACATTTTTGTGGTGTCCCAACATTTGCGTATCTGCATTAAGACAAAAGTCATTATTTGTTTATGACCAATAATTTAGACAGGGTGTAGATGTAACTGGAAGCAGACGCAGAACACTTGGTTAAAATCAAGCAGATCACTTTTATTCCAGAAATGGACACAAAGCAGTAGAGACTGCAGACCTATCAAACTTAGAGTCTTTGCAAACATAGGATTACCCAGAACATGCGGCATACACGAAGTCACTCCGGAGATTACTTTACACGCCAGTAGTGTGACAGGTCTGAAAGTCTCAGAAGTTCTTTAGGTCCTTTGAACATAAGAGCACACACTTGAAAGCATAACACGAAACCTTGAAACCCAGAAGAGACCTACTTCCTTAGTTGAGACCAGAGAAAGAACTGAGGTGAGTGACTGACTTAAATAAGGCGAGTTGGGTGATTAGGAACCTTGCGTGTCAGTGACAGTAGATTTCTATCATGTAATATTTTCTAAGGGTTATAATAAAAGTGCAGTTTGTTTTTACAATCCAAATAAGATCATAACCAGCTACATGGATCTGTGACACACAGTCAGAGGGTGCAGCAATAGGACAGGCAGTTGCCTGGGGCCCTGTATTTTATCGGGGCCCCAGCACCTGACCATTTGAACAATAGTCAATGTCATTATAAATCACTTATATATATATATAACTTTTATATATATATATCTGTAACCTAATCCAGGAAGATCCTTTCTCGCGTTAGACTGGATGTGCTTGCTTTTTTTCCCGTCCTAATGCGTTTTTTTTCACGTCTTGAGCACCACTTGTACACTTTTAAGAAAACATGGCAGCAGTAAATGTTGGCGATAAGCTTGGATAATTATATGATGTTAATTTTAACTTTAGTTATTTGCAAGATGATAGTGTTTCTGGGAAACCGGTTAGTGCAGGTTATATATATATACATATAGATAGATAATTAACATATATATTTGTGAAATTATCTTTTAGAAGGGCCTCATTTAATAATCACAGCTTCTGCATAAAACTCAAAGCATAAACAGGATGACTTTGGGTCTGATCATCTTATTTTTTAGCAATGCAATTGTTAGTCATTTTACATGTACAGCATTTTGATCCTAATATGGAAACTGAAACGCTGAAATGTCACAGTGATGTGATTTTAGGCTACAGAGCTGATTTTTTTCCCCACAATAAGAAGAATAATTAAAGAGATGGACAAAAAAAAGCCCAGCATCGAATGAGGCTTAAGTGACACGGAATGCACTGAGCTTCATCTTGCTTATATGCTTTTTAATCTAACTGACCAGCGAATCATGAAAGAAATCTTTTTATGGCTTTTAATCATACTGCTGCATTGTGTGTAGCGCTTTTGGACAGTGCATTTATCTAATTTATCTCTGTCTTGGTCTGCTTTTTAGCCTGGTCTAGTCTATTGACTATTGCCCAGAGAATACTCAAATAGGCCTTCGTCATCTTTCGGGTAGAGGCTAATGACATTACCGCCTGAAAGCAGCAGCAAATATCTCACAATATTAAACACTGTCATATCAGCTTTTTATGACTGGACTATTAGAAGTCAAAGACATGCCCCTGATGTATCTGTCAGCTATGAAATAAAGTTTTTTTCATCAGGCTTTTAATGTTTTTTTTCCTTATATGACAAGTAGTTTCTAGCTTTCTTTTACTGAGTGCCTTCCTAAGTATATTTGAGATAGGGTTATGTCACTTCATGCTGTAAGTCAACAATGTTATAAAATGTAACCCAACCATTCAAATAACACAACTCGAAAACCGAAAAAGATAAGGCACAACTCTTAATCCTGCTAGTCAGAAAATCATGGGTTCAATTTCCAGCACCAGTAATTTGCCACTGCTGGTCCCCTGAGCATGGCCCTTAACCCTCTGTTGCTCATCTGCATAAAAACATTAAGATAAATGTAAATCAAATGCCTAATGGCAGAAATGTAAATGTAAATGACGATGCACAAAAGTCAGAATCCTACCTTACCAGAAAAAAATAAATTCAAGATAAGGAAATTATAGCCCTTTAATATAAATATAACATATATATCTTCTTCTTATCCTTTCGCCTGTTCTCTTTTAGGGGTCGGCACAGCGAATCATCCGTCTCTGTTATGACACGTAAATTCATTTGAAAGATTCGAAGATCTATGAACAATGATGCATGTACAACAACAACATAGTTCTAATTGTTCTAAAAAATATAAAACTAGCATAATATGATTAGCATCTATTAATATCAGTGGCTAATTTGACAAAATTCACATCCCTGCCCAATCCCTAAGGTGTCTTTCACCTGAAAAACGTTAAAGACCCATGAAAAGAGACACACAAACGTTTGACTGTTGGGATTCCTCCTCGCTGAGGCACCCATCAGCTCTCATGCACTAAAAAAACCTTACCATTGCTCTCTCTTTCTCCAGCCTATCTCTCTTTCGCAATCTCCGGCTCTTATGTAGACCCTGAGGCTTCACATGAACAGTGCTGCACAAAACAAACATTATCTCTACGTTCTGACCCACAGCCATGATTACCCAATGGTATGCTTGCTAAGATTGTTTACTTCACAAGGACCCTTTCCTTCCTGCTTTGTGGAATTATATTGGGGTTCTATCCTCTTTTTTGATAGCAAGAACAGAAAACCAGAGCCCCCTGTTGCTTTTCTGCAACAGCTTTACAAATTACTTAACACCAGTAAACCAATGCCTGCTGATTAGCATTTGTTAATTGATGCCTAATTAATTTCTGTTGCCACGCATAAATTTGGGGCTGCACAGGAGACCTGGGAGAGGATGCCACTCCGCAAGCCAAGCACAAACATATGAATAAACATAAAAGGAGCTAGTAAAGCGCATCATGCTTTGGGTAAAGGAATTGGAAGAGGTGGAAATGTTTAATAAGCAACCAGCAACACACATACAGGTGCATCTCAACTCAAATTTCTTTGGCAATGAATGTTTGTGGCTTACCCTACTTGTAAGGGGTGAATGATTGTCTTCGGGACAATTGTCAGATCAGCAGTCTTCTTCATGATTGTGTGGCCTAGTGAACCAAACTGAGAGACCATTTTGAAGGCTTAGGAACCCTTCGCAAATGTTTTGAGTTGATTAGTTAATTGGCATGTCACCATATTTTAATGTGTTACGATGGTAAATTGGTGAGGTTTTGTTAAATGTGAGCCAAAATCATCACAATTAAAAGAACCAAAAAATTAAACTACTTTAGTCTGTGTGCATTGAATTACTTAAATACACCAGTTTCACAATCTGAGTTGAATTACTGAATTCTACACTAAGAGTGTCGAGCATATCTACGTGGTGCCTCTCTGTGAAGTGGGGGGCAAATGACTGGCTGGATTTCTCTTCTAATTAGTTTTAATTGGTGGTTGATAAAGTGAACCAGTTCAGAGTCATGGAGATCAGGCATTCAGGACAGAGGTTAATGATGAGTAGAGGATGATGGGAGGTTAAAATAATCGCGTCGCATGACTCCACAAAAGGGCATCGCTCAGGAAAAGATACCTGCAGCAGACAGAAATTGGAAACGGAGACCTTCTCGATTTCCCCAAAGAGCCACTATTACTACTCAATATCATTCTGGATTTCTGTTGATTTCTTCATAGCGGTGTATGTTTATCGAGGCAGCCATTGTGGCTTGGGTGTGTGTGTCTGTGTGTGTGGCAGCGTACTCGAGTGCATTAGAACCCAGTGACAACCACAAAGTGCATTAAGAGTGAGATATATCTGTTAGGGTAGCTCACTCTGGAGTCGGACCGCCAGACTGATGGATGTCCGACTGCGGCTGTTTATGATATGGTGGCTTTTAATTCCTAAAAAGAGCTTCTTATCAATCCACAAGATTTGAGCTCACATTTAACCAAGAACACTAGATCATAATGCTGACGGGAAAAAGAGCAAATGTAACATTAGATTGGCCATTAAATGCATAAAGGCCAAGTCGTGATAGCTTTTATGGTTTATTAAATCTAAATACGATTTTAACCTGATATACCTTCCTTGATCTTTTTATCAGTGGATGGATAATATTATACTTTGTTCTCTTTTTTATTAACTAACACACGCCCCATAGAGAAAGAGGAGACATTGTGTAATTGTCTAATTATTTCTCTCCCATCTGGGTTATGCTTAACAGATGAGTTATTATTTGAGCTCCTTCCTCAAATAAACATATTAATTTAAGCCACGAACAACTGCTCCATTTGAATACCAGCACAAAGATCCGAGTCGTTTAATTAATTGCTTTAAATAGCTTCTTTGAAACAGAAGTCTTTTTTTTTAAGAAGAAGGAAGTGATGGCACATTATGGTAGCTTTGTTGGGACAATTAGTGACAGTACAATAATCCCAGATCTGTGATGTTTTTTGTCTGTGTGGTATTAATAAGTTTATGTTAGACATAATTCTAATAAGAAGCTCAGTGGTTTAAGTGTTGAACTGCTGATCGGAAGACCATGGCTTTATTTCCCAGCACCACCAAGCTGTCACCGCTAGGCCCCTGAGCAAGGCCTCCAAGTAAAAAAAAAAAGTTCAACTTTTAATGGGAAACAAAATGGAGCCACCAAAATGTTCCCCCTCATGTGTATGTGTGCTGATTTCTGCCATAAAGAGAGGGCTCTTATTATAAGTCCGGTGTGCAGAAGAATGATGATTGGTTCACATGATGGAGGATGTTGGAGAATGTGTGGATGCACCAAGCCTCTAAGAATCCCAAGGGAAATTGGAATAGGACCTGCTGGTAATACCGTCCCCATTTGGTTTGATGTAGAGGTTCGACTGTGAGTGTTCAGATAAATGTGTGCACACACACACATGTCAAGTGTGTCAACATAAATGTATGTGTATTGACAGTGATTATAGTGATGGCTGTTTGATTCCATAATTTGTGTATTGAATATAGACCAAAATTTTGGGGCACCTGACCATCACATCTATATGTGTTTTCTCGAAACATACTATTCCAGATTTAATCTCGCTCTTACTCCTATAATAACCTCCACACTTCTGGAAGGGTTTTCCACTAGATTGTGGTGTGTGATTATGGGGATTTGTTCATTCAACCACAATAATGTTATTAAATTCAGGCTCTAATATCAGAGTCAGGGATCTGTGCTAGAGTTTATTCACACCAATCAGAACACACCATGTCTTTTTGAAGCTCAGGGGTTCTGTGCACAGGGGTATTTGTCATACTAGAATAGTGTTTGGGTCTTTTAGTTCCAGTAAACAAATAATATAATGCTACAACATAGAAAGACATTTTAGACAACTGTTTGCTTCAAGACACTTTTATGCTGGTGTGTAGCTGCGGTGTCCATAACAAAACTTTAAACAGAATCTTTTTACCCTAAGTACAATCACAATACAGAGAAATCTTTGTTTTCTTGTCAGATGTTCAATAAGATGTTAAATCTGGATAAAAAAATGTAAGTTTAAATGTAAAAAGTCGCTCTGTATAAAGGTGTCTGCCAAATGCTGTAAATATAAAACCAGGGCCGACTCTAGGCATTGGCAGCCCACCCAAACGGTGGATCTCTGGATTTGCCCACCTAGCAATATTTAAATACGTTGTTATTTTCTTTTGTATGATTTGTGAATGGATAAAAGCAGTCTCTGTGTTGAGAAGTTTGAAGAAGAGATCCCCAAAAACCAAAAAGTTTCCTGTTTTTGATTGGCTGTAAGTACTGGCGCAATCTGTCTGTCTGTCTGTCTGTCTGTCTGTCTGTCTATCTGTCTACCTGTCTATCTATCTATCTATCTATCTATCTATCTATCTATCTAGTCTGTCTGCCTGTCTGTCTATCTGTCCGTCTGTCCATCCGTCTATCCATCCATCACCTTGTTTCACTGATTTTTTTTCATTTGTTCACTTAAATTCTCTTCTTTAAAATATTACTTAAATATAAATTTTTTTGTTGGAGCCCAAACTTCACCCTAACTTTAAAAAGACTATAATATTGAATGAATTTGGGTTTATAAGTCCAGTCATTAGTCATTCTAAATGTTAAAAAATAATCCTTTCTTTAACATTTCAAAAACAAATTTCTGCCTATGATAACTTTATATAATGCCTTCTTTACCAAACCTAAGCAAGAATATTAGTACAACGATGTTTTTGCTATTCCATCATTAAATTCGTTGCGTTTCACAGATTATCTATATCCTCAACTCCACTCCAAAATTTGCCCACCTGAGATATCTGTTTGCCCACCCTTCTATGGCTGGCAAGAACCGGGCCTGGTTAAATCATCAGAATTTTCTGGGGATTATAGACAAAAATAAATTTTTAAAGATTATGGGAGGAAAAAAATGTATGTTTTTGCCTTTTCCTATTACTTTTCATGACGTTTTAAGTTTGAACAACAATGTAATTTTAAATGTTACCCTGTTGTGCAAATTTTAAAAGTAAGTTGGTAATAAAAATGATTTTAATAAATCAATAATATCTAGTATTCGATCATTATGTTCATTTAAGAGATTTTCAGTAATAGAAAAATGAGAAATAGTTTTTTTGAGATATCTTTGATATATTTTCAGCTGTTTGATGTAAGCATGGACTCTTGTGTCTTTTTCTAACTTTCTTTAGTCAGTGTCTCTCATTGTCTCAGGTGTCCTGACATAATGACTTTATAAATTGTGTTAGAACCTTGTCAAAGCTGTCAGCTGCGTTTTTGTCAGCTGTAGGTTAATAATCTTATCACGCTGACACACACACACACACACAGGCTCCTCCTCACACACTTAGCGCCAGGTGTTACAGTAAAATGGACTGTATCTTCTGACAGATAGCGCCTCGTCATTGACAACATCCTGCTGTAAACTGATCCTGCTTAAGCAATGACAAGCACTTTGTTTTCGATTCTGACTGTAGTTTATCAGCGAAGGTGGTTATCGTGTCACTCGTTGCATTTGGATAGTTGACATTTTTTGATGTCTAACCTCAGCTCTGACCACTTTCTGCAACGTGCATACAAACACAGAGCTTGTCCAACACACCCTGTCAGTCAAAGAGGGATTCTTTTGTGTCGCCGGACTGATTGACGGGTCTGCATTGTTTCAATTGCAGAAGCTTCGAACTGAGGTGACATTAAGAGTTGGGACGTCCCAAGAGACCTTTCACCTCTGACAGTCCACAAAATGGTGTCCTGTTTGAGGATGGGTTCAGATGAGTAGCAATGACTAAATCAAGTCAAATTACTAAATTGTATTTTTTTAAAACTCTAAACAGAATTTATTAATGCTTATTTTTAGACATGTTGGGCATGTTAGGATTTTAAAAAAGGAAATCCATCCATCCATCCATCGATTTTTTAAAAATATTTACTTAATTTCTCTTTTTAAAATATTACTTATTACTTATATTACAATATTGCCTGAATTTGTGCATATTAGTCCAGTAATTAGTCATTCTGAGCGTTAAAAATAACATTTTAAAAACATATATCAGTGCTTATATTGACTTATGTCTTTTTAATCAGGCCCAAGCAAGAATATTAGTATTAATAGTTGCATTATTTTAATACTAATATTTTGTTTCTACTCCCATATTGGGCATAGTAGTATCGTTCATACTTTGGTCAAATAGGTCCGCTTAGGCCACACCCATTTTAAATAAAAATGACAAACCTAAATATTTGGAGCATTAAAAAACTACAGATACAGAAATGTGCATTACAATGCATTCTTCTTTAAATACAGACTTTTACTAGGGTTCTATATTATTTTAGATTACATTTTCAGTATTTGGCTGATGCCCTTAGAGTGATTTACATTCATACAACTGAGCAACTGAGGGTTAGGGACCTTGATGAAGGGCCCATTAGTGGAATCTTGGCTGTCCTTTTTATCAGCTGTTACTTGCCCAGCATTTTATTCCTTTTAATGATTTTGTGTTACTATGATTTGACTTTAACTCAATCATTTGGATTTTTTTTTACCTACTAAAACAAATCAGGGTTTGGCTTGACACAGACTTTTGACTGTTTCCCCCTAGATACAACAATATTAATGAAAATGTCATGAAAACATTCCTAAAAAAAAAACCCCATCTACCTCTTAATTTCGTCTAACAGCTGCACCATGCTGGTTTCTCCGAGAAGCAGATAAATTGAAAGGATAGAACGTAAGATTGTTTTGATCATCTGATCATTTGCCTGGGCTCTTAGGGGAGTTAATACGCAGGTAATGAAACATTCTGAACTCATTTCCTTTGAAGCAAAGGGCTCGACATAAGCTTTGTGGTGATCATTATGTATTTATTAATTATTCTATTATCAGGCTGGTCAGTGGCTGGATTGAATGGGTGCTGTTTGAAATGTTCTGATGTACATCTGAGGACGGAACATCAGTTAAAAACACAGAGGGAAATTAATGATGGGAGATGAATTCAGCATGAAAAAAAAGCAAATGACTAACAAATGTGTCTTGAGGGAGTGAATAAAAAAAATGGCCTTAAAGTAGCTGCAACCTTTCTGAAAGCTCCGGAACGTAGACCAAACACTGGTGTTTATGCAAGATCACAGCATGGAAAATCTGCTCTAGCTTCTCCAATTAAAAATGATTAAAAAAAAACGCTTATTCATCGCTTTGAAAGTTCCTCACGTCTACGCCATAGTTGTCCACCTAAATGAGTTGTTTGCTTTACTGCATAACTAGAAGGCTGGGTTTGCTCCTTGGTGATGCATTTGCATGGAACGTGCAGTCTTGGACGCTAGCCGTTCTTTGGGATCTAGTCTATTGTGAGCACTTCCAATGAGATTAGAGTGACACAAACAAAGTGAGCGCAATTAGCAGCAGCTCATCAATGCCGAAGCTTTGCTAAATGATTTCGCTCAGTGGAAACAAATGAGGCCACTTGTGCAGACGCTGCAGCTGTGAAGTGGCCAGGAAGGAAGATGTAGCATAATGTGGTATATAATTACTGAGATTCAGTGTTGGCATGCACATAGATCACACACTTACACACACACACACACACACACACACACACACACAGACAGACCCCAGGCCACCAGGGTTCTGTGAACGATCAGACCCCACAGATTGCGTGCGGCTAGCTGAGGTAAGCGAATCCACTGGTGATGGGGAATTTGGGAGTCAAGGGACACATTCACAGCACATTAAGAGGTTAAAAGCAGGGAAGCCCTCCATTGTTCTTCCGCTGCTTCCGCCACAGACGCTGCTGTGCAGGGTTACAGATAAACGCTTGCCCTCTCAGGTTGGAAAATACATAATCCGACAGTTTGGATCGCTCTCTGCGGGACAGCGATGTTGGGAATGATCCGGCTGGGAAGTCTGGGGCTTGAAAGGTCAGCTGGGGTGTGAAACGCTTTACGCATACAGGACAATCAGTTCCCACAGTGGCACAGTCCAGGCCACACATGATGAAATGAGTACAGAGTAATACAGTATTGATAAATGTTACTATAAGTGCTTTACGTGACTCGCTTCTCCATTTTCTCACTTCAATTCTTCCATGCATAATCTTTGTCCTTTGACTGAGACATGGAAGAAGGTGACTAGTTGCCAGGACAAGCTTGAATCCTTGAGGCAAATTAATTGTCTTGTTTGGGTGATAGTAATTTGACAGCCATTAGAGGACAGACATGAGGCCAGTGGCGGGTGAACAGGGCAGTGTGTGAGAGAGAAGAGAGATAGAGAGAGAGAGAGAGAGAGAGAGAGAGATATGTCTCTCTTTGACTGTCAAAGAAAGGTTTCATGATTGTGGAACACTTAGTGAAGGTGTGAGAGAGGAGATGAAAAGAGATGAGAAGAGGCGCCGGCTGGTGTGTGTGTGTGTGTGTGTATCTCTGTGCAAGCATGCCTGTGTTCAGACGCCATCATCTCTACCCTTTTCCCCACATCATTACTATCTCTCTATCTTTTTCTCTCCCTTGTCTTTCTCCTCTGGTAATGTCGCTGTACATCTTTGCGTCTGGCTGCGTTACATGGTCCGACCTTAATTTGACAGTGTCACAGGGATCTATCTTCATTCTCTCGCTTCTTTTCATAATCCAATCCTTCTCTCCAGGATGCAATTAGTGCCCCTAACCCTTCCTCCCCTCCCCAACCCCTTCCACCTTGTCCCCTAGCTCCCTCTGAGAGGGGCCGAGGCAGCCGCTGGTCCTGCCACTAGATTGCTACAGCTTTCCCTGTGCAATCCATTTAGAGCCCTGGCCCTGTAATGAATATGTACATTTTAAGGACCTCGGCTGGGGGAGGGTCACGAGCAATCAACCTTGAATTCAATTATGGCAGTCAAGGTTAATGACTGTGCACGGTGGTCAGAGGCACGCGGCGAACTGCCGATTATATTTGCCCCCCTTCCCACCCTTGAATAAGCTGCATCCTCCAGAGAGAGAGAGAAAGAGAGAGAGAGAGAGAGAGAGAGAGAGGGAGAAGGCCCCAATGGGACTAGTGAATTGCGCTTTCAAACGGAGGACCAGAAAGAGAGAGAGAGTGAGAGAGAGAGATAGACAGAGAGAGAGAGAAAAAGAGACATGCCTGCGTGTAGATAGATGGGTAGATGGATAAAGCAATGTCAAGCGTAGGTGCTCGATTACACTGAGTTCTCCCGGGCAAATCAGATTGCAAGACAGGTTAAGCAGACATTCCTCCCCTCCCCCTAATGCCATGTCTCTCACTCTCAGTGTCTCTGTCTCTCTATCTCTCTCTCTTTCTCCCCTGGTTGCTGTAATATGATTAGTCTACATAAAGACGTGTCTGGAGTGTAATTCAGTGCTTGCTAATGAGCCACCCGTGTGAACCCATCTCTTCCATATCCCCCAGGCTGCACCCACTCACCTGCTGCTGGATAGAAAGAGAGAGAGAGAGAATATATCTATATCTATCTATCTATCTATCTATCTATCTATCTATCTATCTATATATATATATATATATATATATATATATATATATACACACACACACACACACACACACACACACACACACATACACTCATGGCATGGCTAAAGACCTCAGTCTGGCTATTTGTTGGGAACAGGTTGGGGGGCCATCTGGCCACTGGCTGTTTAGAGAGGGAGCAATGACATTCTGCAGGATCGGACCGTTTTGATGTCAAAAAACACTGGCTTCATTGTTCTTTCTCTCTCTCTCTCTCTCGCTCACCCTCTCTATCTGTTTATTCTAATTGCTGCATTGGAAAGATACATCACCATATCAACATATCATAACCCTTCGCTATTCTCACTCAACTAAAAGGCTAAAATACATTTCTCAGTAAAGCCTCATCACTTACACACTATACAGTCCTTACATTCTACACAACTGTTCTGGGTTACAGATGACCACAGCAGGTCTGATAGATATAGCTTAATCAAACAGGAACGTAAACATTATCATAACAGGATTCATAGACAGCGGAGGATGCAACAATGTGCTTGACCCACCCACGGCTAGCCTTAGCGCACACACACGCTGCACACTCTCCTTTCCACATGCATAAATATCTGAATTCATTTCCACAGGTTTAATATTCCACTACATGAAAAGATGAAAACAGAAACTCACACACGGTTTGTGTTATTGTAGTTTTAGTGGCATATCCTACACTATATGCAAAAACGTATTAAAAATCCTGACCATCACATCCATATGTGGTTTTGAACATCTAATTCCAGATTTAGTCATATGCTGGGTACACACCATAAGATATTCGCGCTGATTTTGGGCCGATTTCTACCCTTCTGACAATCCTAAGTAATGTCCCGATTATCTCAGTGGTTATATTTTTCAATAAAGATTGTGTCAAAGCAGCTTTAATAGAACCAAATGGGACAATTGTGAAAACACTCAGCTTAGTTTAACTAATATCTGTAAATTAAAGGTTTGTGAGGGGAACCCACAAGGACAAACATCTTAGACCACACACTACAGGAGCAAAACGGTTAAATCTGGGATTTTTTTCTGTCCTAGGCAGCACGGTGGCTTAGTGTTTAGCACTGTTGCCTCACAGCAAGAAGGTGCCGGGTTTGATTTTCTGGCAGGGGTCTTTTTGTGTGGGTTTACTCTGGGTTCTCCGGTTTCCTCCAACAGTCCAAAAACATGTATGTTAAATCGATTGGTGATGCTAAATTGCCCATAGTACATTGATACAACCCTGTGATTTAAAGTTATAGCTAAATCATATATCACAGCTGTGGTTATGGAAAATGAAATGATACTTATTGACCAATCAGGTTTAAGATGCATGGATCTCTATCAAGTTAATATTATTGTGCATTTAGGTCATAAAACTGCAGCAGACCAATTCTAACATGGTTGTGTTAAGGCTGGATGTGTGAATGGGTTGGTGTAACAGTTGGCTGGGTCAATATGGGTGTGTGTGTGTGGGGGGGGTGCAGATGATAAATCTCCCAGGGCTCTCTGCTACGCTCTGTAAATCACACACTCCACCATGAAGACAGGCCGCCTGGCTAATGGTGGCTTAAGCACTTAGTGATGAAACGATTACTCCTAAAACACGGCTGGCCAGCATCTGTGTGTGTGTGGCTAAAAAATTCATCAATAATTTGTAAAGCGTCTTTCTTGACATGATTTTCTTCCTTAAGAGAGGTAGGCAGGGTTAAGTTCATGTGTTTTTTAATATTGACCCTGTTAAATGCCCTGAGAAAACGGAAACAATGTACTGGTCAATGCAATATTGATAAACTCAGGATGAAATTTCTCATCTGAGAATAACTGCTTGACAGACTACTTTTTGTGCCATTAGCATCTGTGTATGTGTGTGTATGTGTGTTTTAGAGGGTGTGAGTTTGTGTGTGTGCGCGTTTGTGCATATCCCATCCATCATAGCTCAAAATGGGCTCCTTCATTTCAGGTTTGAGGCAAAAGTTTGCCTCTCGGATCCCACCCTCATATATAGTTTCCATTGTTCTCCAATGAGACAAATATCAAATTTCAGATGAAAATTTATGGAAATCATATCAACGCCATTACGCTTGCGACTTTTTGGGGCAATATATTCTTAGTGGCGCGACAGTCCTCTTCGGGATGATAAATTCAGTGCAGTCTTAAAGCATATGGGAAGTGCTTTTTCCATGACACTGAGCAGGGCAACATATTTGTTATTAGAGTGCGTTTAAATGGATAAGGGTGCATACTATCAGTTCAGCCTTCTCCCTCTTTCCAATTCGCTTCTTCACTAGCCTTTTATGGATCCTCATTATTATTTTTTTATTCTTTATTTATTTGTCATCAAGAGTCTAATGTCATTCTTTTTTTTTTTCTTTTTTTATTTGTTTATTTTTTTCTTGCGGTGCCGAGTTAGCGTAAATGAGATTTACTGACTTACTGCAGGGGTCCAAGCTAAGGAAGACTCAATGAGCCACCAGCTTTTATCATCTATATTTATCACCATGTCAGACTCTCTTTCTCGTCCTCTAATCTTCCTGCGTTTTTGGCGATCAGAGGCACTACCGCTGTGGCCCGTTCTCCCTCGGCCGGTTCTGTTACATCAAAACAACATTAATTCCTATCATTTATGGCCAGTCTACATCAAAGAGGCATTAATTCAGATGACGTGCCAGCACTGAACGGTATTGGCTTCCCAATCAATGCGCTGATTCTCATGGAAAGAGCTATTATTCAAAAGCTTGCCTGCACAGCGCCTGACTTGATACTAAGAATTATTGATTTTGCACTCCTCACAAATAGCTATTAAGTTGCTTGGCGAACAAACAATCAAAGGTGTAAATAAAGACGACAATAGGAACCTTGGAGAAGATTCTCCCTTTCCCATGTTCACTTTCTCTCTGTCCATCTCTCCTCCATCTCTTACTTTCTCTCTCTTACTCTGGAAGGTTTTTCATTTATATTTCTGAGCTCTCATTTTTAATTTTGAAATTCATTCAGGCAATTTACACAATGTGCCTCTTAAAGAGAGCAACAAACTAATTAATGGAGAGCCAAGTTGATTTGAGAGTCTCGGCACATAGCAGATGGGTCTCGGTGATATAATTAAAGGCATGCAATCTCACGATGTTTTCTGCGCTGCCATTTTTAAGTCGTGTATTAACGTCTCCATATGTGTTTATGAGCATATTGTAAATCATTCAGAGGTTCTACTGATCCAGGAAGAGCACTAAAGAACTGTTCCTCTTTGCTTTGATTAATGGGAGAAAAATAAGAAGTGAAAGAGGAACAAAACGGACGAAGGGGAGATTGAAAGAGGCCGTGAGAGCAGCCTGTCAGCGACTGGCATCTCTGACTCTCTCGGATCAATACCCTCGAGCCCTTTCCCAAAGTAAGCGTGTGTGTAAAGGCCTGTGGACAGCTGCCTCGTCTGTCAATGAAAATAAGGAAGTAGATTAGTTTTAGCGGGCAGCACTGATTGGCTGAGCCATCAGCTCTTAACAAGTCAACCACAAACAGTTCTCTCTTTACGGGGTATCCTTAGTCACTCTCGGACCATTGATTGCATCCAGCAACTTGAAGAAATCCACACTACATGGCCAAAATATAGTGAACATTTTACCAAACTTGGAAGCACACTAGAGTCTTTAAACCATTCAGCATTAAGACTTAAAGACTGTTCCAGCATGACAACGGCCCTGTGCACCATGAAGACATGGTCCATTGTGGTTGAAGTGGTAGAACTCTCATGTCTTTCACTGAGTGCTGACTCTGACTCAACTGACTGCACCCCAGCATTTAGCGAACACCCTCATCCAGGGCAACTTACATATATCTCTTTTATACAACTGAGCTATTGGGTGTTAAGATGAAATATAGGTGGATTAAATATAGTAATAAAATATTTTTAAAAAATAAAAGAATGTAAAAGAGATGTTTTTCTCAGCATAACTTGCCCAAAATTAGCAACTAGGTGGTGCCGGGAACTGAACCCAGATCTTTCAGGTGTCAGTCCAACACCTGAGCCACCACTTCCTTATTAGTGCCAGATCTCATACTATTGTAGCCGAATAAACAAATGCCCTCAGCTATGCTTTAATAATTCAATAAAAACACTCCCAGAGGTCTGGAGGTTATTATAGGAGTGAAAGTGAGACTAAATCTGAAATGGGATGTTCAAAAAAACATGATGATCATACATTCCAATACCAAACGGTCTAGCTTTCTGGATCTGGAGTCAGTCCTAATGCATACACTTCCAGGACAATGAGCAGCACCAACTACATAATACAGGGAAGTGTGATAATTACTGCTATTCTGAGAAACCCTAAACCCACAGATAAAGAATAAAAGACATAGCAGGGATTATTGTTCTATGCTAACAGTGACAGGAAATACACATTTCCCTGCCCGGGGGTAAATATTTGCCGCAGCTAACTAAATGAAGGAGCTGGTACAGAGAAACAGAGGCCGGAAAAAGTCTAAATGGACCAGCAGCCATACTAAACTCAGCTTTAACACACCGCCATCCAAATCTCTACATCTGATTAGCCGGCTGCTGTGCCCTATCACAGCGATGACAGCTCACTTCCCATCATACCGCAATGCCGGGGTAACAGCGTCCGTAGCAGGAAACAGAAGGGTGACGGCAGGGGTGTAGGTCCACGCTTACGGCTCCTAATTGAATCGTGCTGCTCGGACATGTATGCGTGTAGGGTGGTGTGGGATGTGTATGTGGGTAAAACCATGTGTCGTGATTAACTTATCTACAGGAAGAGCTGACGAAAGACACCAGACATGAAATCAAAACTAAACACAAACACTGCAAATTTACAAAAGGGTTCGTTTGTCAGGTTAAATAAAAGATCATGAACAGCTGATGGTTTTCTCTGTCTGATTTATAAACATCTATTTAATGAAGTACATCCAGTTTTGATTGGCTGACAGATGTGCAATGATTTCTTATATAGGAAAACCTCTAAAACAGAATTTATTAATTATTAATTAAATAAATAACTCATTTTTAATTATATGTTTCCCAGCAAGTGCATTTAAACGAGTATTATTTTGAATAAAAATAAATCTATTCATTTTTGTCTTTGCTGGTTTAGGGATTAAAAAAAGGACAAAAGCTATTCTTTAATTATTATTATTTTTTTATATATGTATATATATTAACATTAAATCAAACATCTTCCCTGTCAATATAAATGTACATGGATATGTCCAAATACAGTTTTTTTTATTAAGATAAGTGTGAGAATAGCAAAAAAAACCTAATTGGTTGTGTTATTTATACAAATTTGGTATAGACTTATCTGAATTTTAAAATACAGCTTATAACATAAAATTCGTAAGATGTATTTTAACTAAAATGTTGGCCTTTGAGATTAATATCTCGCTAGATGAAATATAATAATTTAAAAAAATGTAATAGAAGAATGTAAGAGTGATATTTTTTCCCCAGCATAAACAAATAGTATAGAAGGGGGCGGGGGCGTCGCTAGCAGTTTTGGTCCCAATGAAGGAATATGTGGATGGGTTTTCCTACCACAGGCATTCCGCACTGTTACTGCTAATAAAAACAGATCTCTGGGGGCTTCCAAAGTCTGAGGGCCCTTAGAATCGTCCTAACCCCCATCCCCCCCCCCCCCCCCCCCCCCCCCCCCCCCCCCCCCCCCCCCCCCGGCCTCCCAACCCCTGCCTGGAAGTTTTCACACTTACTTAAATAACAGAAAAACACTGTAAAATTCTAGAAATTGATCTATAATGTCATTTTTATATTTTCTATGCCGTGTGTCTCCTAAAAAAAGGGTTGGCATTTATCCGGAGTGTATCCCAGGAGACTCATACAATCACACACACACACAAACACACTATTAGGCAATGACAATGTTTGTGGACTGTGCTAGAAAACTGGAATACACAGACTGTGACCCTGAAAAACAGAGTGTGCATGCAAACTCCACACACACACACACACACACACACACACACACACACACACACTAGGCTGAGAAGTGAATAGAGAGACTTTATCTTCCACTTCTTTTTTATTTCTGTTTAAGTTTGCATGTTTTTTTTAGATCTTTTTTACCGTTTTTACCGAATATTTAATATTATCAAACTCAAAAAAAAAAAACATGCATGCATATGCGAACAATGACTTCTGACTTTCAGTGTGTGTGTGTGTGTGTGTGTGTGTGTGTGTACAACTTCAGTCCATACTTGGGCCCTTTACTTACTTTACTATACTAGGAGTGACTTTTGCTTCTTTGTAAACTATGTGATTGTTTGGAGCAAGCATGAGACACCGTATGATACTACAGTCACTAACAGCACCACATGCCTGGAACAGTGAAGCGAGTCAGTTTGTGCGACGGCAACATGCAAATCTATAGCATTAACACACAATAGAATAGAACAGTGTGACCTGTAGCATATGTAGCCCTGCTGAGGCTCTAAAAACCTGCTCCAGCAGACGGTGGAGATAAAGGAAGGTTGATCTCTCAGCTTGGGTCCCTCTCACACACACATTTATATATAGAGGCACCGCTTGTAAAAAAAAAGGCACACAAACACATATAAAATAATAATAACATGAAATCTCTAGCACAATAAACACACAAAGCTAAAGTGACATACAGACATGGGCGGAAAAAAGAAACATGGGCAGGCTAAGTCCACCCTGAGATGACCCCAGACGCTGCCATGCAGGCATGCCAGACGGAAAAACAAATATTAATTGCCTTAAATACACACAAAATGCATGAATTTGCATTAAAATATCTTATTAACACTTTATTTAACCAGCAAGTAAAACAAACCAGGCTGAAACCATGGCCCACTAGTGTGGCACGGCTTTGTTTAACCCTCGTATCGTCCTCCTGACTGTTTGTCCTTCTGAGTTGAATGTTCATAAAGCATAACATAATAAATTATATCCTAATTCTGGGTTAAACTATGTTTATTTTAAGCAATTAAATAAACCTAAAACTATATTTCTAATGTAAGAAACTTTTAACAATTTGTAAAATCTGACCCGAGGACAACTGAAAGGGTTAAAATGGATATTATAAAATACAATATTTCTTCACGGCTAAGTAAATTCTATGTTACATACGGGTCACTGGTATCTGTGCAGCAAACAAACAGTTCAAGTGTGGACTTCTGACACATAAGCAAAGTTCAGTTTCCTATAACTGTGCTATATAAAGTGAACCGATTATACTGCGTTTTAAAGTCAGCAAATGATTTAATGAAGGTTAAAGGTGCAAGAGTCAATAGTCGGATTCGATTCCTCGCTAGAAAACAAACACTGGGAAAAAAAATATAGAATAATAAAAGCGAAATGTTTTCGCCCAAAGCGCGACTAAGGAGGTGGTAGTGCAGTGGTTAAGGTGTTGGACTGCTTTCCGGAACATTGTGGGTTTGATTCCCAGCACCACCTAGGTTACCACTCCCGGGCCCCTAAGCAAGGCCCTTAAACCACCAATTGCTCAAATGTATGAACTAAATGGATAAGTTCATCTGCCAAATGCTGTAAATGTAAAAAACTGCCTTACTGTACAAAATATTTGGTCTTTTTTATACCCAATCATGTTGCCAAATAACATGATTAGTTGCAAAATGTTCTTCTTGCTCTTCCTTGTTGGTATCACTTAATTTTCCAGCCTATTGTTGTCTTTGTCTCAACTTATTTGAGACGTGTTGCTGCCATCAATGTCAAAATTTTCTATATGTGCAAACCATAGCAATCTCTTTTTATCTAGATTAAACACAGTGCCTCAACTTAAAAAAAAAAAAAAAAAAGTGTTTATACAATAAATACATGGGGGAAGTGGTGGCTTATGGTTAAGGTGTTGGACTACCGACCTGAAGATTGTGGGTTGGATTCCCAGCTCCACCAAGCCACAACTGTTGGGCCCCTAAGCAAGGCCCTTAACCCCTAATTGTTCAGTTGTATAAAAGAAATAAATGTAAGTCGTTCTGGATAAGGACGTCTGCCAAATGCTGTAAATATAAATGTAACAATATGATGCCAAGATGTTAAAAGCATGGAGCAAATCAGCATCCTTCTTCTACTGAACTATTTCAGAATTCTTGCCTAGTGCACCTTTAAAATGGTCTAAAAACACACATGAATCAACTGTAATTTACTGATATATTGTTGAGTAAAAACTGATCTATAATAATATTAAATAAATAAAAAATTTGCTCATAAATAACAACTTAGGCCTTTTAGCCAAATTCTCTATAACCCCTGAATAAACGATGGATGTTTTGTGCTCGGTATGTGCCCACCATGAAAAGAACCAGGGCCTGGATTTTCTCAGCATAGTTTCTCTGTAGGGAAACTAATTAAGAACATAACTACCTCGATTATGCTCAGAGGGGTGGCTTTAATTGGATTTTTCCTTTGGAATCGTTATATAGTTAGGATTCATTAATTAATCAAAATAGTTTTTAGGGCTCTCTAGTCTGGAAGGAGGCGCCGTTTAATGAGCTTCTGGGGAATTCAAACTCATCTGAAAGGTCAGGGAGTAAGAAGGAAGCTGCAAAACGGCTATTTATTCTCAATATTAGCACAAAATATTTGTAAAGTTTAAACTTATATAATAGGAAGAGCGGTTGTGTGACCTCACCACAGCCTGGTGGATTTAGGTGCTGATGACTACAACATAATAAAGGCTGAAATCAAATCAAAGCGCTCAAATTGCTCGTTCATTAAGACGTGCAAAGATAAGGTCAGCGCTGATTGGGAGGTTTTTATTTATCTTGGTTCTTTTCCCTTCACACACAAAATGATTTTAGTAACATGTTTCCTCTCCATACACTAAAAACTCCCTCCCAACCTGACAACCCAGCACTACACCAAAATCATGTATATCATTTGTTTTCTTTAAGGTTGGCTAAGAAACTTACTCTGTACCTGATCTTCTCAGGTGGTAAATTATGATCTGTAATCAAATTTTTGACACTTTGCTATAGAAGACACAAATTATTAGCCTTATAAGTTGGAAATAATGTCCTGATGGCAACAGTATCTCTAAATCTACACCATCTGTAAGGCAAGACACTACAGGTGCAGTGCAAACAACAGTTTTGGTCAGCTCAACTTTTTTTTAGATAAGTTTTAATTAACTTTATTGAAAACAATATCATCCATTCATCTATCTATCTATCCATTATCCATTCAACCATCATCCATCTAACCAATCATCCATTCATCCAACCATCCATCTATCCTTCCACCCAATCGTCTATCCATCCATCCATCCATCCATCCATCCATCCATCCATCCATCCATCCATCCGTCCATCCATCTGATTATCCATCCATCAAACCATCCATCCAATCATCTATCTATCTATCCAGCCATCTATCCATCCAGCTAGCCGTTCAACCATCCAATTTTTCTTCCATCCATCCATCCATCCATCCATCCATCCATTGTCTATACACACTTATTTCTAATCAGGGTCATGGAGATCTGCTGAAGTCTATCCCAGCTGTACAACATAGACAGGTCACCAGTCAATTGCATGGCCATGTACAAACAAACACCACACACACACACACACACACACACACACACACACAAAATCCATGTTTTTGGACTGTGGGAGGAAACTGTAGAATCCGGAGTAAACCTATGGGGAGAACATGTAAACTCCACACAAAAAGTCCAGCCATCAAGCGTGTGTGAGGAATGACATTAGTCTTTCTCCTGTCAATCACACTGACAACAAAATAGCTGTTGTTGGATAGAGAAGAGCTTTGCTGTTGGGTGAGAGTTGACCAGATGACCAGATAGGAAGAAAATGGGATAAATGACACATGTACAAATGCCATCAAGCTGACAGATCTATACAACATGGATTACACATACAAACATATACCACATCCATAAACACAATACATGCAAAATTAAATCAAAGGAAGAAATAAAAATAAACAACATGCTAGCAAAAAAAGCTAAAACATCAATTTATGGGGTGTAAACAGACGTACAATGATATATTTTACAAGTAGTCCATGCTGGCATTTACTAATAAGGGCTCACCCTTCTGTGCATTTCACTTAAAACATCCCTCCATTTAGCTATCCATCCATTCGAGTCAATCACTCGCTTCTGTCCTGGAGACATCCATATATTTATGCGTGTGTGACACGTGTGGCGGGGCGTGTGGCACGGCTTGATGGACGTGTAATTCCACACAAAGTAAATCAATTAAAGAGCCCTGTCACCCCCAGGGGACTGTGTGTCTAAAAGGGAGAGAAAAAGACAGAAGCAGAGAGCAGAGAGGAAGAATGGAAGGAAGCAGGAAAAAGATCTCGGCATACGTCTGGCGGTTCGGTGTTTTTATTCTTTAATTCGGTTATGCTTTCACTTCATTTGCCCCCTCTGGCATTTTTGTTTCTTCTCCTTCTTCTTTTATGCCAGTCTTGATGTCTGACCTGTCTTTCTCTTCTCAGGTTGCGTTTCTTTGTAAACGAAGAGCTGAGTTCTGCATTGGATTAGTCAGGTTGAAAAATTATGAGCTGAAGCTGATTAAACCTAATCCGATCTCCTGCTCACAGGTGTTTTGGCTAATCACTACCCGGCTCGAAAAGATTCAGGTTCTGTTGCTGGGATGCAATTGTGTTGTAACAAAATCACTTTTTTTCCCCCCCGTCTTTAACGATTTGACACTGAAAAATAAACAGGTCACTTAAGTGGTGTGATGATATAAATGGGCTGTCATGTGGAAATGTTTTCTATTAAAAGACACCTACACAACGTGGCATTGATTAAAATAAAATCTAGATAAAGCATATTAGTGCCACTAAATATTCTTCTGCCCTGACAAAATGAATGTAGGGCAGAGGCAGAGATGCCTCATGGCGCTCAATGGAGCAGTCATATCAATTGTTGGCAGGAAATTAAATGTCCTGGGATTTTTCCCTCAGCCTTATCAAGCTCATCTCGGGGTATTTACGCCGTACACACGCCCATTTGACCGAAGACACACAACCACACAAGACACCCACCTCAAAACACTGATGCGCATGCCATGACCTTTCTCCTTTACACCCAGACATGCTAAACAATCAGCATGGAGATCAAAAAAGATTACATGGCATGCTGTGTGTATAATACATAAAAACAGGTAGTCGAATTTTATTGTGGGTGATAGAAAAAAAACCTTTACTAGTATTACCATACAATTAATCATAAACATTAATCAATATTTCAGTGTGTGTATGTAATAATGTTTCAAATTGAAGGTAACGTGATGCTGCAGCAGTAGCTTCAGTCTATGTGGGAGAGTAATCACTTAATATCACCCCAGTTACCCCTATAATCCAGGCATGCTAAGTGGTTAACGCTAATAATCTAATCAAGCGTTTCACAGCAAAATCTTTCCACATCCTAAATACTGCATGCAAACTGGCACGTATTAAGTCAACATGAACACAAAAAGAGTGACATTTTCAAGCTCTTTATTATCGAAGAACAGCGATATATAATAGCTTGTAGTAATCTGGCAATGCAGATGCAATATTGTGGCCTATTGGCAGGCTTGTTCACGTTTCACAGCACACGTTGTGTCCAAATATAAAGAAAAAGGACTCCGCCCCCTCCCAGGATAAGCACGTGCGTGGGCCCCAGCAGCAGGTGGCCTATTGCAGCCTAATGAACGCGGCAATCTGTTACGATCGTGGCGGCGCTTTTCACCAGACAATTAGGCGACTAAGCGTGTAATTATTCCGGGCCAACAAGAAGAAGCTCTCCTCTAATTTCATCTTTTCATTTCTGTTTACTCACCCTCACTCCTCTCATTAATGGGAGATTTTCCAGGCTATGCTAATTGGTTTCAATAACATTCATTTCAGTTGAAAGGGAACGATTCTGATAATTGAGGAGCTGAAGGGAGGGTGGGGGTAAGGGGATCGTTGGGGGTGTCGGTGGCCGCTGGTTGCTCGTAAGCCTGCGGCGTTTCATTTTCGAGTGCGGCCGCGGAGACGACGCTTTTAAAAATGTTCAACAGGTTCAGAGCTAATGAAATGAAGGGCATTGACAGAAAGACATGCCCAAATTGAAAGCAGTTGCAGTTTTGTTTAAAACCTGGGCAAAATTGATGCGTCAAACAAAGGGGCAATAAAGGAAGAAGAAAGAATGCTAATGATTCTGAGGTGGGGTTGGCACCTTGAGGGAGACACTGATGTCAAAGATCTCTCTCTCTCTCTCTCTCTCTCTCTATATATATATACAGTATATATACAGTATATATATATATATATATATATATGGGGGCAGTGGTGGCTCAAATGGTTAAGGTGCTGAGTTGCTGATCTGAAGACCAGAAACACCAGGGTTCAAGCCCCACCACCGGCAAGCCAGCCATTGTTGGGTCCCTGAGCAAGACCCTTAACCCCTCCTGCTCCAGGGGCGCTGTATCATAGCTGACCCTGCGCTCTGACCCCCAACCTACCAAGATGGGATATGCGAAAAAAGCATTTCATTGGCTCTGTACACGTACCTTGCACAATGAATTGAATATTATTTCTGGGGGCAGGGTGGCTCAAATGGTTAAGGTGCTGAGTTTGTAATCTGAAGACCAGAAACACCTGGGTTCAAGCCCCACCTCCAGCAAGTCAACCACTGTTGGGTCCTTGAGCAAGACCCTTAACCCCCCCCCTGCTCCAGGGGCGCTGCATCATAGCTGACCCTGTGTTCTGACCCCAACTTACTAAGATGGGATATGCGAAAAATGCATTTCATTGGCTCTGTACATGTACCTTGCACAATGAATTGAATATTATTTTATATATATGTGTGTGTATATATATATATATATATATATATATATATATATATATATATATATATATGGGAAAGTATATATATGGGAAAAGTGGAAGTTCAGTGTTTATGGTGTTGGACTGCTAATTGGAAGATCTGGTTTGATTTCTTCCAGCACCACCAAGCTACCACTGTTGGGCTCTGGATAAGGGCGTCTGCCAAATGCTATATACGTTTCCCCAGCAACCATGACTTTGGAAAAAAAAATCTTCTTGTAATTGGTGGTAGTTCCGCGATTAAGGTGTTGGACTGCTAACAAGAAGATTGTGGGTTTGATTTTCAGTGCCACCAAGTTACCACTGCTGGGCCCTGAGCAACGCCCTTAACCCCCCACACGATTCTATAAGTATGCGCTTTCTTAATTCAAATGTTAGAACTGAAGATAAACTAAAGACTGAAAAACAGTCAGGATGACCTTTCAGAATGTCCACATTCCCACTTAACATTTGCAGTAAACCCTTGTACATTTCCCCCTAAAATAAAGCAAAATGAATTTTTAGTGAAACTATTATTTGACAATTTTTTAAGTCAGTATTTATACCTCACTTTGAGTATTATATACCCCCCTGTTACATATAGCACCCCTCTACTGCTCCTGCACCTTGTGAGACTGTACACGTGAATTCTATTCAACCTTTGGTGTATACACCATAGTTTACTTTATTTTGGTGACTTGGATAGGAGGTGTCTGTGTAGAAAGTAGGGGAAGTGGTGGCTTGGTGGTTAAGGTGTTGAACTAATACCAGTTCGATTCCCAGCACCACCAACCCACAACTGCTGGGCCCCTAAGCAAGGCCCTTAAGCCCCCAATTGCTCAGTGTGTAAAAGAGGTAAATGTAAGTCACTCTGGATAAGGACGTCTGCCAAATACTGTAAATGTAGAGAATTTGCATCTTCTCCCAGTGTGTTAACTCCAGGTACTCCCATTTCCTCCAGTCCAAAAACATGTATGTTATGTCATTAGTGATTATAAATTGGCCATAGGAAGGTGTGCGTGTGTGTGGTTGTTTGTTTATATGTAACCCTGTAATGGACTGGTGATCTGTTCAGGTTGTACCCCTGCAATTCTGAATAAATGCTAACAACATTTTAATGGCTCTGTATCGTACTATGCACAAAAAAGTTGCATCTAATCTAATCTAGTGTCAGGTTTGTTTGTCAGCTTGTCAATTAAAAATAGCCCCCCTATTCACGATCATCATGATGATGTCACAGTTCCTGTTTTAGACTGCATTGTACAGCATGCTTCCTCACCTGTCCGGTAGTTATGAGTGTGTTTACCTGTTCTGGGTTTAGCTCTGATCTACTTATACCCTGTTGTATTAATTAATTATTGCAGTGTATCAGTGCATTATGTTAAATAAATTCAGGGTTGGTTTCCCTGTATGCTGTCATTCCTAGTTTCTCTGGTTTGGACACTTGTCCACAAACTTTCATTACAAATGACATCAAGCCGTAACTAAGAAAGGGCTTTCGAATAATAAACACATCATACTCTAACAAATCATATCGTATAGGCAACTTGCTGGTGTGACATAACGATATTTAAACAAAAACTGCCCCATTTTTAAAAAAATATCGGAACGGATGCATACCATGCATACCAGACATTCCTAGTTGAGGTGAACTCATTTAAAAAAAGAGAAAATGACAGTAGAGGTCCAGGTTTATGTAAGTCCTGGCTCAGTCCTTGTCTCTGCAGACCTGCTCCAATACATCTAGCAGAAATAATTTGAGGTAATTTACATCTCATTTGCATCCTATCAGAACACTAGCTACAAATAGGTATGAGTGTGTCTTAATTGCGATGGGCTAGGCTTTTCGAGAACACACATTGCCATTTTAATTGAGTTAGTGGCAGCACACAGACATGAAGCAGATGCAGTTAAGCAAAAATGCCTGTTTAGAATGTATATAGCGATGTTAAGTAATTATGTTCTATTAAGTAGTCTCGGCTATCCCTGGTCCCCTTAAGTGATTGACTTGATAAGTTATGAATTTTCATGTTAGGGTCTGATACTGCATGATAATTGGTGTGGTGGAGGAACACTGGCGAGCTGACAGACAGGCTGCTATATACACTAGTTCTATCTGACTCTCTACTTGAACTTTTTCACATTTTGTCACTTCACAACCACAAACTTTGATGTATTTTGTTGAGATGTTATGTAACAGACCAACACTAAGTAGCACATAATTGTGAAGTGAAATGAAAATGATATTAAGCAAATAAAAATCTGAAAATTATGGCAGGCATTTGTATTCACATCCCTGTACTCTGATACCCCTAAAAAACCAATGCAAGCAATTGCCTTCAGAAGTCACTGTTCTTTGAAGGCCTCAATGGTTTGTTAGAGAACACTAGTGAACAAACAGCATCATAAAGACCAGGAATTTTTTTTTTTTTTAATTATGTTGAACGTTAAATTGTTGAAAAATTATATGGTGTTATATAGTACATGGTACAGAAAATATATAAACTGGATTGACAGCAGAAACTCCACCTTTACATTTTGGTAAGTGTGGACTATTTACCTACAATAGCACACACTGAAGAGTTTTCCCACTCTTATTGGTGCAGCCAATTCAACACTGCACATAACAAAGCACAGAAAAGCACAACAAGCTAGAGCAAGAAACGAAAGAAAATCAGAAACAAACAGAAAATATATGAACCCTAACCCTCATTAGCAATTAATTCTGATTACTCTATTTCCATCATCTTCTCCTCTGTTTCTCCTTACGTCTGGGTGATTAATTGACGTGGTGAATGATTTTTAGGGTGGGCATACAAGTACCTGAGGTTGCCAAGGTTACCAAATGGAATCCTCCCTCAGACATTTCTGATCTGCATAATTTCATCATATCATTCATTGAACCTCAGACTGAGGTTGATGAATGGCATCTTCAGAAGATAATATTTCTGCTTGGATGTAATAAATCTTATGTAAAGTGCTCTGCATTTCATACACCGGCAAGAAGTGGGGACGTGGAAGGGGGGCTTCGAGCTTGATGAGGTTATGACAACAGGAAGATTCTCTTTCTCTTTTTCTCTCTCTCTCACTCTATTCTGCTGCACTCCACCCATCATGCACATTAAAGTAATTTCCTGCCTGCCTTTTCTGGGCTAGCTGGGGTGGTATGGTCTGGACCTCATTTATTGTATTTAATCTGAAAGGTAAGATCGGGCGAGGTTTTATGCCCATATCTGATTCAATATCTTGTCTTAATTGGTTCTCGCCTGGTGGATCTGCCTAACCATTATACCTGGTCTGAAATTTTTGAGAAGAAAGTTTATGACCTTTGTACATAAATCACAGACTGTATATACAGTCGAAACCCCTGACTTTTTCTATTAAATCTTAATTTACCTTGCAGTATTACTCACATGCATCTACATGGATCTTCAGCAAATAAGAATAGTCCTTAATTTTTACTGCTTAATGCAATTTTACTCCAAACTTGTTTTTAAAAGAAATCATAAGCTGCGTTAAACGCTTAATAAAACTATGTTGAACACGGACGCTGAATAACGTAATAGGGTTGATATGCGTTGAGCTTACAATCGGCCTTTGATCATAAGAAATTGTTTTGCTATTTGAGCTGTAGAATAAGATACAGCAATGGTGTATAGGAAAAACGGGTAGCTCACCACTAAGCTACCAGTTTTCCCTATATGCCATGGTTGTATCTTAGGTATTGGACTGCTGTTTAAAAGGGCATCATTTTGTATTCGCTGACACTGATAATGTGAGGTGGGTAGTAATATAATACATTTACTTTATAACATTTACTTCAGTAGATTTTTGAAAGAAAAATGTCCTTTTAAGGGCAACACCATGGCTTAGTGGTTAGCACTGCTGTCTCACAGCAAGAAGGACCTGGATTTGATTCCTCTGCAGGGGTCTTTCAGTGTGGACTTTGCATCTTCTCCCTGTGCTTGCGTGGGTTTACTCCCAGTTCTCCTGTTTCCTCCCACAGTCCAAAAACATGTATGTTAGATTGATTGGTGATTCTAAATTGCCCATAGGAGTGAGTGTAAGTGTGTGTGTGGCCCTGTGATGGACTGGCAACCTGTTCAGGGTGTCCCCCTCCTGCCTTTCGCCCTTTCAGAGACGGCTGGGATAGACTCCAGAAAAACCCTGTGAACCTGGCTCCAGCAAACTGCCACTGTTGGGCCCCTGAGCAAGGTCCTTAAGACCCAATTGCTCAGTTGTATAAAAAAAAAAAAAAAAAAAAGATACATGTAAGTCGCTCTGGATAAGGGTGTCATGTAAATGTAAATAAATTAATTATATATAAAGTACACTATTTAGAGGTTTGTAAAAAAAAACCTGACCGTCACAACTATATGTGATTTTGAACCTCCTGTATTTCAGACTCTTTGCTGTTATTCTCTGTTATCTTCTAAAAAGGTTTCTACTTCTAAAGGACGGCTGTCAGAATTTGTCAGGCCTCTAATGTTGGTAAGGTGAGGAGCTCTGGGGTCACTAGGTCTGTGTTCATCCTCAAGGTGTTCAGTGTTAAGGGTTGAGTGTTCATGGAGATCATTGGTTTTGTGCAAAGGGATGTTAATGATATAGCATATAAAGAAATTATAAATAAATGTCTATGAAAACATAGGGATTTCCAGGTTGAGATGTCCACAAACTTTTGGCAACTTATAAATGTGATTTTCGATGGAATTTTACTGATTAATAAGTGAACTTATTTGTCTGTTATCTTTCATTGCCAGTATTTGCAAATCTTTATCTTTCTGGTGATTGCACACATGCTACAAATACATTTATTTACATAGATTTACAGCATTTGGCAGATGTAACTTATTGGTGGTGCTGTGAATCGAACCCTGATCTTTTAATCAGCGGTCCAACACCTTAACACTTTCCCCAATAAATGTAACAGAATGTGCACTAATGTATATTACAGTGATTCTTTACGAAATCACAGTAGCAATGTTTTCATTGTGAAGCTCTTTGCTTTGATGGGACCTGAATCACCAAGACACAAGACACAAGCCGCTGTGATATTGATCTCTATTCCCAAAGTCAGTAACCAACAGCCCGCGTTGACATGTTTCTTAGCAGACGCCCTATTAATTATACAGCAAAGAGGGTCAAGCAGCACTGATCCCAGACCCTCTGTAAGGCTACAAAGTCAGTTTGACCCCTGCAAAGTCGGGATTAGTCTCACACGACCACTTGATCCATTGGTCTTCATTTATTTATGGCTTTGGTTATGTTTTCCTTCATGCCTCCTTCCCTTTTGTTTGCCCTTAGCTTGTGCATGTATTTACCATGCATTAGGCCTCATTAGGCACTAATTGAATGTTGAGTCGCTGAGGGGCAAGTGGCAATAGAGACGGTGCGATAACTAATAACGAGAGAGGGGAAATAAAGTTTCATTTTGCCTTTCCTGTAGTGTCTTGTTGCAGTAAACAACCCTTACTTAATTTCCCACTTCTGCTCTTTTGATTTTCATTAAAACCCCAGGAAAAAAAAAACACAGTTTCATTTCCTGCTGCTTTGTGCAGACGTGTCTCTGTGTGTGTGTGTGTGTTTGTGTCAAAAAGTCAAAAAGTGTGTATTTCCTCCACCTAGGCTTTGAAAGATTGCATTTGTTCACTAATTAGGTTTTATTTTCCATTATTAATGTTTTTAATAAGCCCCGAGTCAGGTGGAGTTGACAGTAATGAATGACTTATTTGTGCTGATCGTTATTGCTAAGCGGCTCTGCTCCTTAATAAAGCAGATAATTACTCCATGTTTGCTCACAGACACATAAAGAACTAGGTATTGACTTTTTGACAGCCTCTGATGCCGTCACCACTAATGGCTTTTTAAATTGTACTTTTATATTCATCAGACGCTGTCATGTTTTCAATTAGAGAATGCAAAAAAAAAAATCCCACTTCCTGTAAACCATGAGGTGCAAAATCAAACCCTATGAATTCATCTTCACACACACACACACACACCTCAAATACTCTATGTGCATTATAAATATACAGCCCCTTATTATACAAATGGGGTCGGACCTCCATTTGCCATCAATTAACTAATATCTATCGATTCTCTAATTTTATCCAAGCTGGCATTCTTTTTGTTTAAGATATGACAGATGTTTGATTATTGCAGTTCAGAGATATCGAGGCTCTCTGACAACAGACAGGAAATTACAGACCAAGTGCCGTTTTGAGTGATAGCAGAATTAGGGAAGAATGCCATCAGGATATTTTGTGATTAAATGTGGTCCTTATATGCATAAGAAAGGGCATTTCTATGGCACTTGTGTGTCTTAGATCATTATATAATAGATATGATCACTTAGCTAACTAGAATCTTGAATTAGATTCCTCTTATTCTAAAATAAAATAAAAACATAATTTGACTTTGGATCATTAATTGCTTAAGTTAAATCGTTTAAGTGAAATTTTAGTGCCAAATTTTAATGGCTTCAGTATTTTAGAAACTTCTGATCTCCTGGGATTGTATAAACTTGTATCAAAGGATTAATCTATTGGGAGGAAAGCTAGATTTGTTGATGAGAGAAGTCAAAGGACAATAAACAGACTGGTTCATGCTTACGACAATGTTATAGCAACTCAATTAATCGCTCTTTATAACTTTGGTGAGCGAAAAAGCATGTATATGTAAAAATGTTGAGATGGATCGGCTACGTTTGTTAGCCAAAAAAAAATTGGACCCAGACCCACCAAAACCAGACTGATTTCAACTAGATATTAAACTACTTGCTAATTCAACAAATACCTTTATATTCTTCTAATTACTGATTTTGTTAATCATTAGCTATTATCGATTATCATGCTAGCATCTCATGACAAGCTGCTTGTGATGCTACCTCATGTGTCATGTTCTCATTGGTCAGTCTTGTGTATTTATAGCCCTTGTGTTTCCCTTTGTCGAAGTTTTTCGGTTTGTCCCTGTACCACTGTCGTGAGTCTATCAAGCTAAGTCATGTTCAGTGTACTCAAGTCAAGTTCATGTTTTCTGTTTATGTTTGTGCTTGTGTGCTAAGCTAAGCTAAGCTAAAATAAGTCTTGTTTAGTTTATGTTTGTTGTTTTGTCAATGTGTAAATAAATTAAACCTTTGGGTTCTAAAACTACTACTGGTATCAGTGGACTTCGTTACAACAGACAGTAAAAGAGCAAACACACTTATGTGATAATCCACACCAGCAGCAGATTGAAGCACACAGTGGAACATGATTTGGTTTTCGGTGTAAAAAGTGTGCCAGACAACAGTCCATTAAGTGCTAATTACCACCACTTCCTGACTGGAGAAAAGGAAAAAGAAAGGAAGGAAGAAATGAAAGGAGGAGAGTGAGACAGTCCCTGTTTTCATCACCCTTTGTGTTAATTCCTTGTTGTTTTGTCGCAGTGGTTTGCAGCAGTTGTCATTTCTAATCACCCAATCAGATCATCAGCCACATTATGGATTTAATTTCAGATGACGGACAGTCTTTTATGCGTGTGTTACTAATCACCTCTCATTACTTTCTCTGAACAGAAAGGAAACGGAAAAAGACAGAACCAGAGCGGTTACGGATGCAAAAGCAACATCTTGTGTTTATTAATTTTGAATTAAATTTAAAAAATATATTTTCTAAACCGGAAAATTGTTTGTTGCGAGTCTATGATAATATTAGTAAATATATTTAATATACGAAACATGTCATACACAAAAAAAATCACCATTACATAGTGAGAAATACATTAATTTGTTTCTTAATCAATTATCAATTAATTTTTTTTATTTTTACTTATATTAGTTCATTTCTAACAATTACGTCGTATGCTTTCATTGTACTGAATATTTTTAGCATGAATAAATGACATCTTTAAAAAAATCTGAAATGTGAATAATATATTTGAAGTATTTATTTAGATATATAAAATTACAATAAGATAATATAATATGATTATCTAACTTTCCTTTTGCATTTAAGTCAATTTTGGGCCTGTTTTAAATGTAATTATGGCTTTATTATTATGTAATTTCTCAGATTTAAACATGGTGTAACATAGAATTGAGTGATAATTGTCCATTTTTGCTAAAAATAGATGGACAAATAGGGTAATCAGGAAATAGAACCTTAAAATTGGGAAATAGAACACTACAGCATCTAAATGCAGGTTAATAATACTGAATTCATAGCAACATTTTATTAAGCTATAACTGAAGAGATTTACTCACATTGTTTCCCTTGCTTGTATGTATGCACTGGATTTGGAGTGGTCACATGATTACATATGCAAAACAAGTCAAAGTGGACCTTTACATTTTGTTGGTATTTAAGTGATCACATGTGATTTCTGATTTTGCAACAACAATTAAAAAAAAATAAAACAATTAGAGAATGTTCACTTTAACATTATAATAATGTACAAATATAACATTAAACCCCATTGCTTGAGTGATTTTAAGATTTAATTGGCTTGTGCAAATCCTTTGATAAATTCTTAATCATTTATATCCAAAATGTTTTATTTATTTTTATCTGATGCTTCTCTAGTTTCAGTATATATAGACTTTTATAAGAAGCTGCTTGTGTTGCCGTTAATTTATACTCATATATACTCATATACACTCAGAGTGAATTCCACACGTAACAATGGCTTTACAGGCTTTACCGAATTATAAAGCATTTCTATACATACCACAGACTTACTGTAACGAGACTGTAGACTTTATTACACTAATTATAATGCATTTAATTCACTGTTATTAGCATGTTACATGCATTGTATGTTAAGTTTATAACTTTCATTTATTCATTCATTCATTCATTCATGTTCTATACCCACTTATTTCCTAATTCGGGGTCACAGGGATCTGCTGGAGTTTATCCCAGTCGTCTCTGAAAGGGAGAAAGACAGGAATGGTACACCCTGGACAGGTCATCAGTCCATCACAGGGCCCACACACACACACACACACACACACACAAACACACACACACACACACACACACACACACACACACACACACACACACACTCACTCACTCACTCACTCCTATGGGCAATTTAGAATCACCAATCATGTTTTTGGACTGTGGAAGGAAACCGGAGAACCCGGAGTACATGCAAACTCTACACAGAAAAGACCCCTGCAGGGGAATCAAACCCCGGACCTTCTTACTCAAAGAGCTTTGTATCTAAGGAAAATAGAGCTTTGAGTCAGCTTTGGAACCCACTCTCTCCTGACCTTCGGAACATCAACGCTCTCCCACATTTCAAATCCAAACTCAAACCCCATCTGTTCGGAATAGCGCACTCATTATTGTTTTATTCTTAACACTGTGATTGTCTTGTGGTTGATGTACAGTGACTGTGAGTGTCGAGGACGGTGTCTATAAATAAAATGCATTATTATTATGATGAAAAAATATAAAAGTATTTTTTCATTACATTTTAGTGTGAAAAGCCAAATATAGACAAAAAGTTACTCTAAAAGACTAAACAGTCAACGTGACTTCTGATGCATTGTTAATTTCTACTAGGATAGTGATGCTCTGCTGCAACTCTGTTCAGTATGGTGTGTGTGTGTGTGTGTGTGTGTGTAAAATGAGAGCTGCCCCCAGCTGTCTTCCTCCTGTTATCTATTAAGGATCAGGGCTGATCTATCAATTAGCGAACAAGTGATTTCCCCTGACAGTGTGTGTTTGTAGCATCTGCAGGGACACCGGACAATGGAATTGTACACAACACAATGTATTTGCATGTGTGTATATATGTGTGTGTGTGTGTGTGTGTGTGAGAGAGAGTACCAGTACTGAACCAGTAGATTCCCTCTGTATATAAACATAAAATGTAGATGTTATACTGCTTATAAAGTGAGCAGTGTAGCGTGCGCGCGTGTGTGTGTGTGTGTGTGTGTGTCTGCGTTGCTGACTCGGACAGATTTATCAGTGCTCTGTTTAATTTGATGCATTAAATCACAAGTAATATCAGGTGAAAGTCACCTTAAAAAAACAGTCACAGTAAAAAGGCTGATGTCATAGTTTTCAAAATGGAGACCGCTTGGGTAATGATCACATGATCATACTTCACTGCCACTCGTCCGTCTCTGTTTATTGTATGACCACCAATAAAGCGTTTAATTGCTAGACCCTACATGAAGCAGAATTAATCTAGCGCAAAAGAGGTCCCTGGAGTTTTCAGCAATGAGCTGACCCTTGTGCACCCCCTTCCCCTCCTCCGTCTCGGTAAACGTTTCCAGCGTAAATCAAATCTCCTTCCAAACTTTAATTTCATGTTTGAAAACATCCAACTATATTTGTTTGTCTCTGTATCAATCTTGTCAAGCTCTAAAATGGAAAACACACATTTCAATCCACTGTTTGAAGTAGACATAATTACGCTGACAGTTTGTGAAGTTAGAAGTACGTGTGATGAAGACCAGCTCAAATGTGCTCAGATGTTTGTCAGATGAAGCTGAAGCCACAAAAAGCCAGTCAGAGATCGGTTCCTTTCCCCAGACACAACTCAAAGTTATTCAAAAACTGGTCCTGGGTCAGTGCTGTAGCTTTGTCTGACTTTGAGGAACACCAGTGCTCGCTGTTCTAAATCCCTCTGAAACACACAGAACGCTTTGCTGTGTTTATTAACCTTTTTTTTCTTACAGTTTGGCATTGTTGATGCATTCCTGCTGATCAGAATTCTTTGATTTCTCCTGCAGATGGAAGGATTTTATAGACTGATGTGAGAAAGATTGAAAGGTGTCACTGCGTTCTTCGTTGTAATAGATTCTCCGTTCATCTGGGGTTCAGACAGCTGGACTTAAACCCACACGTTTAAACATTAAACAGTGAACGAAATTGCGCAAAAAAAAAAAAAAAAAAAAAAAAAAAAAGCACAATAAAACATCAGATTGATTTCCTAATGTTCCGCTGCGACACATAAACAGTTCTGACAGATGAAGTGTTGTTCAATATTGTCTCTCAGTCACGTTGTGGTTTTTTGCAGTACAATTTTTTCTCCTTTACTGCTGTCTGCTTGCTCTAATGTTGGTTTAGCTGCTCACTCCACCAATAGACACCACTTGCATTTGGTCAGCTCACACAAACATATTCATACACTAATGACCACGACTGCATTGTTCACTACACAACAATCAAAAAGTATTGCAACACCTGACTATCACATCCATCTGGGTTTCTTAAGCATCCCATCCCAGATTTACATTTGCATTTACCTCATCCAAAGTGACCTTCATTCTCTGAGCAATTCGGGGTTGAGGGCCTTTCTCAGGGGCCCAGCAGTGTTAACCTGGCGGTGCTGGGAATTACTAAAATCTTCCGATTAGCAGTCCGACATCTTAACCACTGAGCTACCACCTGCCCACCTCCCCAGATTTGCCTGTAAACACCTTACTACGTGTGTTTCACTACGTTGTGTAAATTGTCCAGTTAAAATAATATTAGTGAGGACGTCAGGGTTCTGTACAGGACATGAGAGATCTTTTCACTTCAACTAGGACACATGATTTCTTCATTTGACGTTTTGTGCACAGGGTCATGCTAAAACAGAGTTTGGGCCAGTGAAGAAATAATATTTACATTTACATTAATATACTGCTACAAACTACAGCTTTCACATTTGTGGCAAAAGTTTGGAATATACTGTTATACACTTACTGACGTACTGGTAAGATGTCCACAAATCTTTTACTATATAGTGTATATGTGATTACTACACACATTAATGATAACACATTACTTGCAGTTTTGCACTCTTATATAAACTACTCATACTTACACTCATACCAAACCATTTTATCTAGTTAAAAGTAAACAATGTCAATGTAATTATTCTGTTTATCTATGCAATGTGTTGATGATCATAACCCAGGTTCTTACCTGTGAAACAATGTCCTGTCTCTAAAAGGCTAAATTGTGTAGATTTTGGACTGAAGCATTTTTCACCATAGTATGGACCTGTGATGCCATGTCCACAAAGTAAAAACCGTGAATGTTTAGCATTCATTAAATGGTTAGTGGGATTTTATCTAGTCTATCTAACAACTAATAAGTTGTTGTGATGCTTTAGTTCTCTTATAGATGAGTGTTTTATAAGACAATTACGTACATGTAACGATCCTGGTATAAAACCCATCTATGAATAAACACCAGTCTATTTTTGTAGGAACATTGACAATTTTAACAGCATTTGGCAGACGCCCTTTTTCAGAGCGACTTACATTTATATCTGTTATACAACTGAGCAATTGGGGGTTAAGGGCCTTGCTCAGGAGCCAAACAGTGGTGGCTTGGTAGTGCTGGGAATTGAACCAACAATATTCTGGTTAGCAGTCCAACCCAAACTGTGATTGGTTGCATTAAATGTCACTATAAGTCAGAATGTCTGACCATGTGTGACCATATTACTGCCCCAACATCTCCCCTTCAGTGTTCTCCTGTTGTTTTCTCAGTAAAGTGAAATGACCTCTCAGACAAAATAGATAGACGTTAGACATAAAGAGACACTGGAGTATTCCTTTAATATAGCACAATTTACCAGTAATAATCACTGACCTACACAAAAGTTAGGCTGTATAAGGCATTCATTAGCTGTAGCACATTTACTGTCTGCTTTCAATTTACATGACAAGGTGCTGAATTGCATTTTTCATGGCTGCTCTGAAGGAGAATTGTGTGTCGCAGGTGATTTATGCTTTCCACCATTAAAAAAAATATCATCGGCGATGTTAGATGGCTAGTCCTGTCGGGTACGCAGTATCTGACGTTAATGCTATAATTTATATATAACTATATATATATTAAATAGCGAGCAGCGCTTAATTAAAAGTCTGACTCGGATAAATGCATCAGAAAGCGCAACGTGGAGAAGATTTTAATTTGCTTCCCGCCCTCAGGTGAGCGGCAGCCGCTGGCCTTGACCCTGCACTGACTGTACAGAGAGATGCAGCACACTGACTGCTGAAACTATTATTGTGGCAGGCATCATTAATTATCTTTATTGATTGTCTGTTTCTGAGATAAAGCTTTCTGCTGACTGGGATACACTTGTAGCGATCGCAAGGTCAAGGCTAAATAAGGGAACACAGATAATCGCAGGGCTAGAATGGGCCATGACGGCCGAGCTGAGACATGCAGACAGCCTAAATGGGCTCTTTTACTGTCTCTGCATGGTATTGGGTATCTTATAGTCTCTCAGATTTCAGACTAGTTGGAAATTTTGCCTTGCTAATTTTGTATGTTTTGTTCTACTCCGTTCCAGTTATCCAAACTTCAAAAAACAGATACACGCCTGTGACCGCACTGACAAACTCGTGGTTATATACAATATGGCTATCATGTAAAGCCTTTCAGAAAGGATATTAACCTTTTCTCCATTTCTGACTGAGCAAGAAAGAGATATGTTGATGGAGACTGAGTGATGACAGGGTTGTGGCGAGCTCTCTGAGTGCGATTAGGTTTCCCACCCCTTCATCCCACCACCCCCAGCAAGCCATAATGAAACCAACCAGCACCAGGCAGGAAGTTAGGGTTTTATATTTACACACTAGTACATCAAGTCTCAGTACTCTGCTTTGGCTTTTTGTGTGTGGGTTTGTGTGTGTGTGTGTGTGTGTGTGTGTGTGTGTGTGTGTGCGTTACTGATGGACCTGTGGTTTTAGAAGAACAAAAAGAGAACAAGAGAGAGCAGGCACAACAAGAGAGAGAGAGAGCGAGGAACAGTACAAGGAGGAGAAACAGGAGCATCGAGCGTGATGTCAGCCTAGTGTGTGCGTTTAGTACGTTAAGAATAACATAAAAGCGTGTTATGCTTTCACTCTTAGTCCATTAGCGCAGTGCTAAAATGATGACAGTGCTATGGTGTAAGTTTCCTGCCAAAAGTAATTTTTTCGTGCAAATAAAACCAAAATTAGAATGCAAAAACTGATTTTTAGCATCATGATTGTAAGGAAGGTCCATAATTAGATTTCTCCAGATAGGGTTGAGAGGTGTTACTAGGGTTACTACTACTTCAAACTTTTATTATTATTTTTTTTGTAAAAACTTCTTGTTCATTTTCTTTACAAATTGCATAATGTAAGTAAAATGGCTTAAAAGTAAAAAAAAAAAAAAAAAAAGTAAATATTTAAATTGTCATCTGTTTTTAGTATGTTTAACAAAGCAGCAGTCTAAGTTTTAATTTTAAAGCAGTGATGATGGCAAGGAAAAACTCCCTGAGACAGCACAAAAGGAGTTTAGAGGAAGTGATAGTGCAGTGATTAAAGGGTTTGACTGCTAATTGGAAGATCAGGGTTTGATTTCTAGCACCACCAACTTGCCACCGTTGGGCCCCTGAACAAGGCCCTAAACCCTCAATTGCTCAGTTGGATTAAAGATGATAGAAAGTCGCTCTGGATAGGAGCAACTACCAAATACCAGACATGAGGAAGTCACACAATGACCTCTATTTTATTTCTAGGGGCCCGGCAGTTGTAGCTTGGTGGTACTGGGAATCAAACCCACAATCTTTCAGTTACTATCCCAACACCTTAACCACTGCACTACCACTTCCTATCACTATATAAGGTATAATATGTATATATCTTCTTGTTGGTACAATAACTTAACGCCTAAATGCAGTACAACAGCTGTTAGAGACTCTTTCTAACCGAATCGGTCAGAATGGATATATTAACATTACAATGGGTGTTAAATGTTAAGCTACATGCTCACAAAGCTACATATACATTTATGCTTCTTTTACGTTGCATAATTTTACGAACATAATTTGTATGAATTATTGTAATGTGTCATGGAAGGAAAAAACTCTAAGACTTAATGATTGTGTAAAAACCTCTCCGTGTCTCGCTGACTCATATCCACACTCAGCCTGCATTTCTTAAGACAGCCAAAGAAAAAAAAAAAAACATAAGAAAGGGGCTTAGTGCTAGCCGACGTTTTTTAACAGTGCAAGACAGACAAAAAGTGGGTCTGACACAAATGCATTCTCTTTTCAAATGCATGTTTGAGGGAGCCAACCACGATTCAGTCTCTCCTCTCGTCCTTTCTCATCCCTCCGCCTATGATTGGCATGTCTTCATATGAGGACTGTGTTCCTCCTCAGCCTGCTTCTCTTTGTACAACCACCTCCTGTCAAACACTGGAGATATATAAATAAATATAAACATACAAAGAGAGAGAGCGAGAGAGAGAGCGAGAGAGCGAGAGAGAGTAACCGAAAGCGAGCTTAAAAGCAGTAAAATATACAGATATAAGGCGCAGGATACTAGCGTGAACATACTGAAGAACAAAAAACACACACATGGTCTGCTTTAAATAGAAAGCAAGGAATATTAGAACCGGCAAACACCGACTAAACGAGGGAACGGTGAGAGAAAGAACGAGAGCGCTGATCTTTTTGTCTGAAGTATATCAGACAGAGCATCCCAAGGTCTTTAAATTCATTATGCCACTTTGGCTCTTGAAACAGGCGCCAAATGAAAGGGTAGAGGCTGCTACTGCCGCGCTGTTGTATTCAGAGCGGAATTGCTAAGCAGTAGCCTGAGGGCACACACACAAGCGCTAAGGCCCAGGTAACGGCCAGTTATTACCACAGGGCACCAGACTCTCCGGAGAATACACACTTGCACACCAACACAGGTATGTGTGTGGGTGTGAGACAATGTATTATGCCACCATTATATAGTCTTTTGAAAAAAAAAAACTTTTTACTCAGTTATCTAGAATTTTCCACAGCTTTAGAAAGCAGTGTCTCATTTATAAGCTGCTAAAAAGCTTATCAGTTAAACTATCTCGCTGACAACTGGCTAAACTTGCTGTCTAGTTCAAAGACTAGGATTTTCTGACAGAAAGTTTTGTAAAAAAAAATATTTTAAACATTAAGTTGAATGGCTTTCTGTTAATTTTATGCTAAGTAAGGTATGCTAGCTCTTTAGATATATTAGCTCAGGCTAGTTTTCCAGAGAAACCCTAATACTCTGATGTGAAAAAATATGTTGTTCATTATCTTAGTAGCTGGAAATATAGACATTTTGTACATATAAATATTATTTCGGGGACTTTAGACAGATTTGAATGACCTTTAGAGTAGAGTAGTAACTAAAAGATACAAATGTTGTATGATTAAGAAAACAGACCCCAACATTAGTTGACTGCATTTTATTATTAATGTTTGTCGTTTATATACTACAATTCTTCACTTACCTAACTTTGCTACCTGGTTTTCTTAAACATGTATAGATTGACTAGTTCTAAACACAGTAACTGAAAGAACGAGCTAACATGAATAGCAGCTACCCAAAACAATAGAACACCTTTACTAGAAAATCAACTTTACAAAAGTTTTCTGACAAGAAATTTCTAACAAAATATCTCTAAACTTTAGACACCATGATGCTAACATTAACGCTAAATATATTGCGAGTTAGGCTTGCTTTTAAAGTTAGCTGGCTATTCGGGAAACTGTATAGGTGCCTTGACTAACGAGTTTAATTCGTTCTGTGACGGAGCTCGTAACTCAAATTACTTGTGTGTCAAATAAATTTTCCCATTGAAATGAATTAAAATGCCATCAAATTGTTTTTAAATAAGAAGAATAAACATATAAATGATGAATATTGTATAAAAAAAACAATACAATAGGATGTACTGCAATAAACTGCTTTTATTAAGTGTAATGTACAGCATTTACCTTGGAGATCAGACGACTCCACTTATCGAGTGAGACACGGGATGCTGGGTGAATGTTAAGGCAGTAACTATGGCGTTCGCTACGCCAACTAGCGGTCGGGTGTTTTAAGCTGAGTCGTATGTCGAAATTTTAGCTCAGAACTCAAAGCAAAAAAAAAACTCTTCAGTTGGGACACTCTAAAGTCAAGTTACCATGTACTCTGAGGTAAAGAAGGAAACATATTATATATTTTAATTAATTTTTTTTTTACATAGAAATACAGCTCGAGTGTAAAAGTTATAAAAAGTGTAAAAGTTGAATAAAAAAGGTAAGTGAGTGGACTGTGGTCTGGTGGTAGAATCTTGGTGGGGGATTTTTTTTTTTGGGTGCAACCACCTTCTTTATTCACCTTTTTTAAAGATTTTTCACAAACAGCTAAAATGATTTAAATACGCAACATTTATTCATCTGCAACACATAATATCAGTAAAAAAACGAGTTAATATCTATACATAGGATGGCTAGAAGGGGTAATGGAGGGGTAAAAATCTATATTCCTTTTTCTATGACTCTTTGTAGCTTTAGGGTGCAAAGCAAGCAAAATTCCCAACGGTTCTTTCGTCTTCAGGTGCTTTAAAATCCGTGTTATTTAATGAAGCTCAGTATGTTTATGCAGGTCTAATGAACGAAGAATCTCGCATCTAATCTAAGTTCTGTTAAAGAAAAGAGGTTGAACATTACAGCGTATTTTAATTGTATGTAAAGAAATATTATATGTTTAATATATAGAATATTATAATAAAATTACGAGTGTGAATTGAATATACGATTGTTTGATTGATTGACAAATTATTTTATTTTAAGCTTCCTATTCAAGCCCCCTCCCCCTTTTTAATCGTCATTATTGCTGCAGTACATTATGAAATAATGCAATTGCTTTCCCGTTTCTTGTTCGAATAAAATTATTTCATTGGCTCACACACTGTTTACTGATTTAATCTTAAAACGCATGTCAAGTCAAGGATTCTACGTTTCAGAGAGTGACACTTAGATGCTATTTCCATTTTCATGTTTATCTAATACTTCTAGAGGAATGAGGACACATAAATTGCATGTTTGTCTACACTGGTATAAGGTTACACACACACACACACACACACACACACACAAACACACACAAACATGCAAAATGATTTTGGGGCGTTGGTATTCCAGCATGATGCCCATCTATCTTTTTGACATCTCCTAACCCAATCCCCTGGGGGCGTAACTGAATTTAATCCTGAACATTAGATAAGCACCTTCGCTTTGTGTGTGTGTGTGTGTGTGTGTGTGAAAGAGCAGGACAGACAGATATTGTTTGGAGACGTGGCGTACCTACGTCGCTTGAATGAAGACTAAAAAGAGGATAAAAAGAAAGCAGGAAGCTAAAAGGACGGATAACCTTGTGAGCCTACTTAATGTTGGCACTGTTGCTTATCCTCTCCCTCTCTCGCTCTCTCTCTCTCTCTCTCTCTCTCTCTCATTCTTATTCCCCCTCTCTCTTTCATTCTCTCTCTTACTCACTTTCTTTTGGAGTGTGTGTAAGATTTAGCATCTCCTTACCTCACTGATGACCTCCTACTTTTTGCATTGCCTTTTATTAGGTATGTACCTATACCATTTTTTAAAGAACAAGTACGAGTACAACTATTTATTTATTTTTATTTTTTTTATGAAACCGATTCCGATACTTTTTATGGGATGTGGGATCATTTGTATGGCTTTTGCCATTATTGTCTCGTCTTGCAAGGGTATAAGTACTTATTTTTGATATTTTTTGCAAAACAAACTTTGCGGTCTGCCGTGCGCGGGTTGTCATTATTAATTTTCTAAAAAATTTCCACACCGCTGAGTGTCGTTGCTGCCGGAGACTTTGTGCACTGAAAGTTCTGTCAATTGCGTCACAAGAACTATGGTATCGAAGTGTTTTTACGAGTTCCAGTACATAAGCTCAGTATCCGGATCAATACAGATACCGATCACATCATTTATCTTATAATCATATTTGCAGTTGCTAATTAGCTTAAACAAGTCACATTGTCCACACAGTGTCTCACTTGTTTGTGTTTTCTTATTGATCCTCAGCTGCCCTTTTATCTGCATATCTTTCAGGGAACAGCAGACAGGTTAGCCTTTGCCATGCAGCTCAGGACACAAGCTAGAGTATGTGTGTGCGACGCTGAGCCCAGATCAGTCCACCTGGCTCCGTTGCATGCTACGGCTCAGTGTTTTGTATGATCGGTTACGGTGAATAAACAGCAGCACCAGTGCGGTTCTCTATAGACCCTCTGTTAATGCTGATAGAAAACAGAAGATGGCTTTCAAAGGCAAACGGCTGCGGTCCAACTGGACCAGTGTGATTTACTGCACCTCTCAGCTGGGAATGATTCTGCTCACATGCACCAGCATATGTCCTTCCATTATTGACTTATTAAAATGCAACGGGAAAGGGGACGGGGTTTATTAGAGGGAAAGAGAGAGAGAGAGAGAGAGAGAGAGAGAGAGTGAAGAAAGAGAGAGTCTTAGAAAAAGAGACAGAGAGATAGAGAGAGAATGAGAGAGAGGGAGATGAAGAAAGGGAGAGTCAGAAAAAGAGAGAGAGAGAGAGACTGACTTTTTACACAACTTTAGTTACACAAATCACAGAAAGAGAGAGGAAAGAGAGAGAGAGGAAAGAGTCAGAGAGAGAAACAGACAGAAAGAGAGGAGAAAGAGAGAGAATTTATTGAAAACTCAAAGACAGGACATTGTTAACGGCCTTCAACAGCTTTTATAAACCCATATAATATTATTTTTTTGTTTAACACCCTTTCCTCTATAAATCCTCTATAACTTATATTACAGTGTGATTCAGAAATGCTGCAAGTTGAGGAATGGCTCCGAGTTGAAGAGAAGCAGTGAAGTTATAAAGCTAATTTCAACACTGGTGCAAAGCTTCATCAGGAACGGTGTTGAAAATCATTTTGGTTCGCAGAGTTAAATTAATATTGTTACTTGATATTGTTAATTCTAAAAGTAGTAATTCATTTTTTTAAAAAAGGAAATGAATAAAAAGCAGTTCTGTGTCACAGTATCACTGTGTGTGTGTGTGTGTGTGTGTGTGTGTGTGTGTGTCTCTGTAAGTGATTCTGTGACATCACTACCCAGCTGTCATTTCCTATTCACTAACACTCAATTTGCAATGTAGTGTAACACTAGTAAGATAATTGAATGTAAAATGTCCCCACACAGTTCGGAAATCCCACAATGCACTGCAGTAGGTCTACTGCCCAAACAAAGTAGCTAGGGAATGCGAAGCAGCCATTATACCCATCAGTTAGTGTTGTAGGACAGGGGTATTTAAACTTTTTCTCAGCTGAACCACTTTGCCCAAATAATTTACTCAAAGATTTTAAGAATATATTTCATTACTTTAATAGCACATTTACATATTTACTTCAAAAACATTTATTAATTCTCCTCTGCTTAAATCACTAGTATTTATTGTTATTACACATTTAAATATATAAAATTTAAACATATTTTGTTTTTAAATGTCGTCTCAAAAAAAGCTGGTTTCATAGATTCATTTGCCAGTTTCTCCAGACAGACAAAACACACGGGAGAAGACTTTAGCATTAGCATTAGCGTCTATGCATGTCAATCGGAATTTGTAGTCCTTACTGTGTTTTTCTTGCTTTTTTGTGCTGGCGTGTGTTTGGACCTTCTGGTAATTTTCTTTTATTTGCGCATGAAACGAACCTGTCCATTTTGCGTGACTTTGCGGTTTTCTGATATTGTGTCCGTTGTCACATGACCCAAATTAAACAAATAATTGATATATTTTTTTGTTTTATTTAGATTTTTTTTATTTTATAAAACGTAACCTATAACTTAATAATAAACCTAATAATTTAATTATCTGCTTGTTATTAACTGTAATTTTCTCCTTTGCAAACCCCAGGAGAAACCCTATGCTAGGGTATCGGAATGCGCGTCCTACTACTTCCGCAAGGTTTGCTTATATTGTTATCTACAGTATGTATAATAATATTATATAACCTGTGTCTACACATGCCTGTCACTCCACATGTGAATTATCCACCACCACCACATACCCCTGTAGTGACTGCCCACGGATACAGGACACAGTGTCTCTGACATTCAGCTCCCAAACAGGATGGAACTCTAATGGCTACCTGTTGGTCTGTTTTGTACTTTGAATGTACAGGTCTTTACTTGTCAGGAGTGTTTGTTTTTGTGTTTTTATGGGTTTGCAGGGAGGCTTTAATGAGAGGGGAAAAAGAAAAAAAACTGCTTGACAATGACCTGTTATTACTGAGACAGTGAATGAAAGAAACACCAAGCCAACAGCCATACGGAGAGACAATGAGGGAGATAAATCTGTGTATATATGTTAGATTTTATATATATTACAGCGTTTTATTTTAACTTAGACACATTTTCATTAGATAGCTGCAATTATTGGCATACAGGATGTGTGTGTGTTGGTGTCTGTGGGTTTTTTTTTTATTATAGTGCTTACATTTGCTTTCTGAAGTTTAGCTAATTAACTATGGTCCAAATCTGCAGCTTTTTTTTTGGCTTAATACGGTTTTTAGCTCACAAAAAAAGGAGGGGACAGAACTTTAAGAATGTGTACTGTTTCATAAATATTTTTTTTTAACCAAGCCTACTGAAGACACGATTTCTGAATAGTTAAAAAAAAAATAGTTAAAAATAATTAGGGTAAATTTTTGCTTTCTAAGATTTGGTATGATTTTTAACCACTGAAATTTAATGTTAAGTCTTAACCACTGAAATTTAATGTTAAGACTTTGGCTCTGATCATGTGACAGACACTACTGTGATTAGATGTATAAATTCTGTCCTGAATTTAATTTTTAATCATTTAGGTGTCATGAATGGACATGTCAAGAAGCTCTAACTGCTCTAATAAACATATGTTGAAAAAGTTTATAAAACAAAATATGTGTTTACTAGACAGCGTTTTGATTTTTTTTTTGTTTTTATTTCTCTTTACCACAGATTTTACTTTACCACTAGGCATCACTCCTACAGAAGAATGTTCTTATCAGCTTAAAGGTTGTCCTTAAGGTCAGTGCATTAGCTTGGACCTTCTGAGCTTCTATCTCTTTTCTGAGGATAGGGTGTGTGGTGGCATCCTGCTCTAAAAACAGGCACTGTGCATTTGTGTGTGTGTGATTGTACGTTCCTTTTTTTTTTTTTCAATGACATGGAACGCTGTGTGAAAGCCGGGACTAATCTGTTTGCGGTGGGGTTTTGCAAACAGACATGTGGCTGTTGGTGTAGACGTTTGAGGTTTACATACAGGCACCAGTACACAGTTACACTCCAGCTTCACAGTACAGGACACACCACACTTGCGTAAATGGAAAAGTCATAATGCAGTCCAGAAGAATAAAATTACAGCACCTAGTATGCTTGCAGATATGTTTTGAGCTGTATTTGATCTGTTCCGTCTGTCTCCTTGTCTTTCCCTCTGCTGGCCGTCTGACATTTCGCATCCCCCGACCCGATGGCGGAAACGTCGTTCCTCTCAATAACGAAGACGTGCAAAATTGCATTTCAGCGCCATCGATTTTTATTTCATAGTAAATGGCAGAGTAACAAACCGCCAGACCGCTGACTTGCGTGTAAACGCTTATCGGATAAGCGCACTTAAACAAGTCCAGGGACTCGATAGTCTCCTGGCCCAATGGCAGCAAAATCAATTCTAATTCAATCAGAGGCAGCAAAACAAATTCCACCCATATTGTTCTGGCTGTAATCCTCAGGGAGGGAGACCCAAGAGGGTTCGTCCTAAAGAACACGAGCCACAAACAACTTCGCTGAGTGTCATATTTCAAATGAAATGCCATCCATGTCAAAGGAAAGCCCTTGTTGTTGTAGAAGTGTACGTGTTTTGCTCATCATCAGTATGGACACTACTAAGGCGTATGGCTAAACGTCGTTTAGGAGATGGGACATGACGTCGTCAAAGAAAAATCGATCGAATTTATTCTGTCATCAGGTTTGGGCCTAGATGTACACACTGGCTTGTATATGTTCACATCGATGCTGTTTTATATTTATCTCATTCAGAGAATAGCCCATGGACGTGTGCTTTCTGTGTGAGCACCTTCCCAAAAGAATGATGTTGGCCCTGGCCTGGCGATGTATTATTAATTGTTGTGTGTGTTGTGTGTGTGTAAAAGAGACTGAGAATTGCGGTGAGTGGGTTTGGGTTGTTAAAGGGAGAACCGAGTCCTCAGGGTTGTCTGGCACAAGGAGAGAGAGAGAGAGAAGGAGATAGAGAAAGATGGAAAGGGAAAAGGGTGGAGGAGAGAAGAGAGGAAAGAGGGATGGGGTAAACCAAGGAGGGGAAGAGGAGCCAGGTTTGGCCTCAGGCAGGTGCCTCTGATATGACAGCTGTTATAGCCTGCTCATAGAGCCTGGCTGCTTCACCCATGGGACAACTAGACAGACAAGGTGTGTGTAGGTTTGTGTGTGTCAGATAATATAAGAATACTGTGCGTTCAGTTGAAAAAAAAAAATTTAAGTTACGCACGTAAGGGTATACGTACATACCTCTACAACCCCACATCTGTGTTCATTAATGTTAATAATTAATTTTAAAAAATAAATAAATAAAATCACAGAAATGTAAAATGTAAGAGTGCATAATTTATTAGTTTAAAATGTATTGAATATATTAATAACCTCAATTTTAAGCACAATATAGGGGGACCTATAGACTGCGTCCAAAATTACATACTTCCTTAGCACACATTCTTAAGTATGCTTATTGTTTCATGTTTTATGTCAATGGTATATATTCACGTTTTGAGTTTTATGTTTGTGTTTTTTGTTCATGTCGTTTTTTTTTACTTCTTGTCTTGTCATGTGATCATTGTTCCTCGTCTGTTCCTGTCATGTGATTCCCCTGCCAAGTATCATGTTTCCAGTGATTTTCAGTTCTATCACCTTGTTTAGTATTTAGAGCTCTTGTGTTTTCTTTTGTGGTTCGTCTATGATTGTGGCTTTTCCCTGTACCACTGTGGTGAGTTGTGAGCATCAGGTGAAGTAAAGTTAAGTCAGTTGAGTCAAGTCAAGTCAAGTCAAGATAGTTAGTCAGTCAAGTCAAACCAAATCAAGATAAGTCAAATCAAATCAGTCAAGTCAAGTCAGTTAGTCAGTCAAGTCAAGTCAAGTTAAGTCAAGTCAAATCAGTCAAGTCAAGTCAAGTCAGTTAGTCAGTCAAGTCAAGTCAAGTCAAGTCAAGTCAAGTCAAGTCAAATCAGTCAAGTCAGTTAGCCAGTCAAGTCAAGTCAATTCAAGTTATTTCAGTCAAGTCAAATCAAGTTATGCTAATTCAGTTAAGCCGTCAGTTAGTCATGTCAGGTCATGTTAATTTTTTAAGTTTTGTTAGTCAAGTTAAGTTTATTGTTATGTTACCCTATTCAATTAAAACAAACCTGCATTTGGGTTTTGAACAGCTTGCATTGAACAGCATAATTCCTAGTGGTTAAATTGTAACTGTTTAACATAATATTAATAAACAACTGTCATATTAAAGATTAAAATCTTATTGAATCTTACATACATTTTCATTTCTACCACCTTTAATCATACTATATGCAGGGCATGCTTTTATGATAGTTGGGAAGTACACAGATTAATTCAGTGTACACCCTGTCTATCACCCCACTGATGCGGTGAATTGTCCTGTCCTCTTAGCAACAAAAACACCCCTAAAGCATAATGTTTTCACCTCCATGTTTGTCGGTGGGGATGGTGTTCTTGAGGTCATAACGTTTTTTTTTAAACATGACACTAAAAAACAAAATTTGTTCAAGAAAAACTACTAGTAGTCTAAATCCCTCGCTACAAGAGACAAGAAAACAGTATTTCATCAGGTTACTGAGTCACAAACTGATGCAGATGATGAACACTTTAATTTCCAAGGTAGTCAAATACACAAGATAAACAAACAAACAAACAAACCGCAAACAAAAACAAAGTAAGCGACAATAAATCAGAAACAGAATGAATGAAGGCTTGCTAACACATTGCAACAAGCTCTTACCTTGTCCCTTTCCCATTATTGCCTAGTCTCTCACTCTAAATCTGGATTTTTAATCACCCCTAATGAACTTAATTACCACAAACTATTTGACACTAGACCTTTTTTTTTGTTTTTAGACATGTGCATCTATGAAGTACACATAGAGTAAAGTTTAGAGTAAAGTTTTATATTCTTTACATTTCAAAGCGGCAAATGGCAGACAGTATTAGTCACGGCCAGTGGGGGGCCAACAGGGCTAGCAGAGTCTGCTCTGTTGGCCCCATAAAAATAAAACTGTGTAAAAAACTTTTTCTTGATCGTTAAGGTTATTAATTCATTCATTTTCATTAATTTTTATTAGTTTAATATCCACAAAATTGCCCAGATCAGCTTTGTTACAAAGATTAGCAATCAAAGCTTCAGCCAATCAAATGTTGACGTTCAGTGACAGCCCGTCCTCTGGGTCTAGTGAAATGCCATACGTTCATGCGGATTTAGGGGGTATGAAAAAGTGACGGCCACTACTCCAGATCATATTACTGATTTACTAAAAACAGCTTTTCTAGAGCACTTTTACAGACAAAAGCGAAACAATTGATTGAATTGCTGCACCCAAACTGGGTTCAATAACAAAGGGCAAGAAGTTTTTGTGCGTTATTTAAAGATTGCATCTATAAGAGCTATGAGTAGCTAACAGCTAGCATCAAGCGCAACAAACTATTTTGCTGTCCCTGTATTTGCTGTACAATATGAGTAATGGGACATGGAATGATTCTGGCTGAACGATCAATAATTAAGGCTCTGAATGCCATATAATGTCAGTCGTTTATAATATATGCATTATTTTCATATAGCTGCTTTAGCTGTTACGGATATGTAAGATGTGTGTGTTTATTGCCCTGTATTGTTTTTTAAAATTGTATAGGTATGCATGTGTTGTAAGTTGTTGTTTTATTGATTTGGCATCAATCAAATATGTAAAATGTGTCTATGCTGTTTAAAGAAGGCCCTGACTGAAAGCCTGCGGTGCGTCAATAAACACTTCTCTTACAAAATATAACACTGATAATACATCCCAGCATCATTATGAAGGAAGTCCAAAGCAAGATACTGTAACCTTTTTAACTGGATCTATTCAAGATACCGACAGGGTTTAAATCCACCCTTTATATCTCTCTTATTCTCATTTCCTCTTTTCTTTCTTCTCCGCTTGAACATTTTCTTTGACTGATGAGATAATAGGTCCCCAGGTTCAATTCATGTTGCGGCCCGAATGTGGAATGAATCATCTTCTTTTCCAAAAGCTGCTCCTCTCTTCCTCTCTCTCTCTCTCTCTCTCTCTCTCTCTCACACAGCCCCACTCTTCTATCATGAAGACCAGATTTTCCAGAGAGGAAATGAAAATCTAGGGCAGAAAAAGATATAAACTTTAAGCCTTGTGGTACAGCTGACAGCACTCTGTTACCGGCCAACAAGTGGTTTGGTTTGGAGGGGGTCACTACAATTCAGACCAGGCTCCGATTACATACACATTTCTATAAATGTTTAGAACGATGTTAAAATTGCAGAAACACTAGTTAGAACATGAGAAGCTTAAATGGCTACATGTTTATCTCTCTCTCTTTCACTCTTGTGCGCACACACACACACACACAGATATACACACATTTGCTCTCTTTTTTTCTCTTTCGCACAGTTCCATAAACTTGAGATAGTTTATTTGCTGCTTTGTCCATCATAGGACCACATTTAGAACGTACAGATAAAATGTTTAATTAGAAAGTCTATCCAAAAAAAAAACCCAATAAATCTCTGAAAAAAAAAAAAAATTCATTTGACTTTTGGAGTTTAATCAACACAGGGATTTTTTCCCCCTCAGGCTTAAAAAAACGAAACCACACTTGAAAATTTTTCAACGGCATCATCCTGAAACAAACGTGACAGGAAATCAGTGAACCGTCATGTGACACACACACACACACAGCACTCCACACAACATAACTCTTCCAAGACAGACAGGACATTAGGAGATAAACCAACAATACTTAACACCCCTCTTTGAACCCTGTTTAAGAACCTCAGCCTATTATGTCCCGAGGGATTAGTATCACAACTTGTGTAAACACATCAGCGAAGCTTGGGTAAGCAACAAAGATCCGACCGACACGGATATTTCAGCCATTTCAGGAATCCAGGTTGTGCCACCTGTTGTTTCCTACTTATCCCGACCGAGTCAGCTTCAATTACAGAGCCCTTGTGCTTGCTGACATAAGAGCACACGAATGTACACAGACACACATAGGCAGAAGGAAGAGAATAGCTGTGTTTAACCGAGCACTCCGTAATTTTGTTAGCGCTACAAGACCGCACAATGTTTTTCCTGTTATTAAAGTCTAATGACATGTTATTGAAATCACACCGCCGTTTGTGCAGCAACTTTTAGAACGCCATGACTAATTTCTGTCTGTAGAGCTTGTTACCCCCCTCCCACCCCATTTTGTCCTCTTTATTTGTACTCGCTATTTAATAAATTCGATTTGTTAGTTATATATATTTCTTTTGTTAATAATAAACATTTTAAATACAGGAAGATAAAAATCCTCATCAAAGAAGCAAAGACGGTGAGAAAACACGGCCAGTCGGTTTCTATTATCCTGATCTATCAAATCCGCCCCACTAGGATGCTTTGAAAAGCCTCGCCGCAAGTCAACTGCGATTTATTTCATGTTTGCTTGTGAGTCAGAGGACATGCTTTTCCTCTGCCAGTCCATTGCTGTGGTTCTGACTGTGTTTACAGATTGGATCTGAGCTGGATAGGATGATATTTAAGATCTTCAGGAGTCCATGCTTTGGAATACACTTAGTCCTAAAACCAGGCTTGCTGTGAAGACGCATAAAAATTAAATTCTACCATATAAAAGAGATGATTATACACTATAAAGACAGAAGTACTGACCACATGATCATTAAATCCATAATTAATTTAGCCTCGATTTTCCTTTGATGATATCTTCCATACTCTCGGAAATTTTGGGGAATAGGGAATTTCTTCATTTCGCCACAATAGTATTAGTGAGATCAGACACTAATGTTGAGGTGAGGATGTCTGGGGTGCAGTCAGGGTTCCGGTTCATCTTAAAGGTGTTTAGTCAGGGTTCGGGCTCTTTGGTTTGTCCTCTTCAAACACAGCACACTATGTCTCTGTGGGGTTTAGTGCACAGAGACATTGTCAAGCTGGAACACAGTTTGCGGCTCTTTGTTCCAGAGAAAGAAACTTACAAAGACATTCTTCGTGCTTCCAAATTAGTGTCCAGAGTGTGTACTGGTAGGGTATTCACAAACTTTTCGCCATATAGTGTATAATGCAAAAAAAGTGGGGTTTTTTCTTTATTCTTAGAAGTTATTTTACAATAATTGATGATTTTACTGTAAAAAAAATGATGAACGTTAGTTTTCATGGCTTATACAGTCTCACACGTGATTGTTCGAGTCAAATTCAGTAAATTTGTAACAGTCATATGTTACACAGACCCAAAACTAAATCACACAGAACGCCCTGATTTTTGAGGCTCATTTCCACTTTGCAAATGAAGTCCCTAAGAGAAAAAGACGCCTCAAAAGAAAGATGAACAAAAAAGAAAAGGGGCAGGAAGCTGAAAATGTGTTAAGAGAATAAAAAAGGAAAAAGGGACTGAGGTGGAGAAGGACAAGAGAGGGAAAAAAATAGACAAAACATGTCTGGGGTTCTGGCCAATAACTTGGCACAAGTAGGTTTGTGGGCAAAGTGGAGTAATTAAAAACATACAAACTGTCGCGGAGTGAAACATAAACAAAGCTGAAACATTGTTAGAAGTATGAGGTAGCCAAAGTAACAAGTTTAGTCAAAGCAGTTCAAATCAGAGTGCTTAAAAAAACAACCCTGAACCTATTTTAAAGCTTGGCTTTGAATCCCAAACCAGAAATACAGCATTTAAACTAAGATTAATGAATTACTAAAAAAAAAAAAAAAAGAAAAGAAAGAAAAGAAAAGTGTATTCGCAAGTTGAGAGTCATAAAAATAACTGATTATCCAGAGCTTCAGCTGCGATGCTTCACCCAGGGTTACAGCTATCTCCGAGTTTCTGTTTTAGAAGAACTACATTACGCTGTTAGATATTTTATTTTCAATATGCGGAAATGTCAAATCTTGGCCTTGTGACTGGAAATAACTCTTATGTTAATATCAAAATGTGTTAGCGTTCGCATTTAGGACGCTCTTTAATATTTTCCCTCTGCTTCTGCACTCTGAGGGGAAATGCATGTGTACATATCTCGCTTACTTCCTTTTTATTTTTCTTCTTTCTTTCTTTTTCACCATTAAACAGAATGTAACCTTTCAGTGCGTCAGGCCCCGGGGTATCCCTTCAATCGACTGCTAGGAAGGTACGGTCTCTACATCTTTCACACACTTTAGCATCGCATTGTTATCTCACCTGCGGAAAAAAAAAGAACAAAACAAGCGGGAGGAATGTTTATTAACACCTCTGCTGGCTTACTTGGCCCCGCTGGGCTGACCTGATTATCGCCTGTCTGTAATTATACTGAAACTAGAGGTGTGCTGTTCATGGGAGGGCCTGATGATCAAGGAAGACGAGGCACTCTTGCTGTCTACCCAGGAGTCGCAGCGAGTATTAATACACTCTGATAGAGGCCTGTTGTTTTTGGGCCTTTGTTCTAAGGTACATATGGATGTTTGCTGGGTGAGATACCATAGGCTATGAGTTGCTGTGTTTTCTAAGATGAAACATGGCTATGCAAATGAAGTGTTTTGGTCTTTTTTGCTTTTATGTTTTTTTTCTGTGTTGCTTTTTCCAAAAAAAAAAAAAAAAAGTTTGACTGTCAGAAATGCAGAATATTCCTTATGGGGTTTCCACAGAAATAAAAAAAAAAAATGTTTAAATTAGTCTTGAAGAATGTTTGAAATTAGGGCTGGACAATATATGGACATCGTAATGTGCACAGCCGCTTATAGTCACATCGCAGGATACGCAAGTCAAGTCAGAATTATATTTGACTACAGTTTAAAACTCATGCGATTTGTGACTTAATTGCAAAGATTCATAATCAAGTGAAAGTTTTGCATTTGCATGAACAAAAATTATTCATTCATTCGTTCGTTAATTCATTCATCTTTTATACCCGTTTTTTTCCCAAAGTCGGGGTCACAGGGATCTGCTGGAGTCTATCCCAGCCGTCTCTGAAAGAGCGAAAGGCAGGAGGGGGACACCCTGGACAGGTCGCCAGTCCATCACAGGGCCACACACACACCCTCACTCACATTCACTCCTATTGGCAATTTAGATTCTAAACAAAGATTAATTGTAGTTAATTTATACAGTGAAAATGAAAGAGTTTATTTTACTATTATTTATACAATTTCTGTATCTGAATCTCAGGAAAAATATAAAACAACACTGTTTATTTCATCGTTTATTTATATCTTTGTTCTATTGTTTTTATCTATGATTATAATTTTTGTATTATATTTTACACACATAACACATACTGAATTATTTCCAAATTGCATAGGATTGGCAATTTATTTAATCTGGTAATTTTTTTTTATATTGTAATATATAAGTGCAGAAAAAGATTTTGTATTAGCATGCAGTGTTTTAAACCACAGGATAACTTAAGATTATACTGTAGGTTTATACATTATATGAAGAATCACATCCATTTGTTACTCGTATAACAACCTCCACACTACTGGAAAGGTTTTTTTAACCGGATTGTGGATCATGGCTGTGGAGATTTCCCAGTTATCGGTTCAGGCACTAATGTTAAGGTAAGGAGGTCGGGGGTGCAGTCTGTGTTCCAGTGGTGTTCGGTGGAGTTGAGTCAGCGCCAGGGCTTTGTGCACTGCCGTTCTTTAATTCCAATCAGAACATACTGGAACAGGGTTTAGGTTTTTTAGTTCCATTGGTGGTATAATGTAATGCTACAACATACAAAGGGAACTTTAAACTTTGTGGCAACAATTTGTGGGAGATACACTTAGTGTTTGTGAGTGTGGTGGTAAGGGGTCCACAAACCTTTGGCTGTATAGTGTAGGTCTATTGATGGGTTAAATGGTCAGATTTATGAAACACTGATTCGAGTCTGATCTAATAAATCAAAGAATCTAATTTGTATATAAGTGCAAATTGCTGTGCTGTTCATTTGTCCCATCATGTCCAGGATTTCTGTGTGATGGCTTTTGGGTAAAATCGCTCTGATAACAAGCACACATGCTGCCATCTACTGACCACTGGACACAGATGTTATATGGATTCTGCACTTTAAACAATCAGTAATTGATTTGTTTTCCCTCCGGAAACAACTAACCATGTTTAGGATTTAAGTGGATTGGAACCCTATTCTTAGAAAACTGGTAGTGAGGTAGGAATACACCTGGATGGGTGTGTCTTAGAGCACAAACACATTTACGTACTGGTTCATGTACCCAGTGGAAGTGGTAGCTCTGGGCCCTTTAAACGCTCAGTTGAATAAAAGAAAGCGTCTGCCAAATGTCACAATTGTGATTGATTGAGCAGTTATAAGCAGGAAATTCCATCATGTAAAAAAGTTATGAATATTGCTTCATTACAACATTTATATAATTATGTAAACAAAAACCATTATTATAGAGTTACTGACAGTTTTCGCCACAGTGTTTAAATGTCACTCTACTACCAGAAATACAAACAGAAGACGGTCCCATTCACGTTAAAGCGCATCGGCTAAGGTGATGTTTTACTTAAGTTAGATATCTGTCAGGTTTCATTCCTCACTCATAGTCGGCACAATCTCATTGGACAGGAGCCCTAGGGTGAGCTAAAACAATTACTACTCCATTAGGTTTATTCTGGTGGCACTTTTGATCTAATACATTAGAATGTGACCAGCCTATTTCTTCCTGGGCTGCATTTAATTATGTATGTTCTCTCCGCCGTGCATTAGGTGCCTTAATGCCTGAAAAAGAGTGAAAATAGAAGCTGGGACAATCTGAGTAGTAGTCCTCCAGCCTCTCTTTTTTGCCCCCCCTGCTTTTTCTTTACTTATGAGTTTAAGTAGAAAATATTTGCTCATGACAAACACATTTACATCACGCGTCTACGAATCCTCTAGAATCCCAAAATAACCCACATTTTTTGCTTTTTTTATGCTGGTAATGCAATTTCAAAGCCCAGAAAGTGCCTGTACAAGTGATGGCTGTCTATTTCCATCCGTGCCCCTCACATCTTCTCTTTACCCTCGCTTGTGTTTACATGCTTAATTCATATACTTGCTTACAGAAAAACATGCAAACAAACAAAAGTTATTTTATTAAAAAAAAATCTAAATTTCTGCTAGGATGCCATAAGTAGGTCCACCACGATACAAATGCAATCCATCGAAAAACAAGCGCTCAAGATTTCACCGTCATCTCTATGGTCTTACTGTGTCCTTGGGGTGTGTCAGGTGGACTAAAATAAGTTCCCTAATGTGAATCTACACCTGGGGACAAATGAAAAGAAAAACCTAAAGAGTCTTTTGAATATGTTAAAGAGCACCAAGTCAAAAGAATTTTATAATTACTTGATGATGCTGCTGATGATGATGGTAGAAGTGATAATAATGCTGGTGTCTATTATAGAGTAATGGTAAGCGCTGCCTTACACGTCCCTTCGTCGAGGTCTGGTGACAGTGAAGGTCATGGAATAAGATTTACACCATTTCCATTCTCATTAAACCTTTAAGTGAGGCTTCATGTGCATGGGGGTGGAGCCGTCCAACAGATTAATGTTTCCACATAGAATAATGATTGGCAGAGGTGGCTCAAATGATGAAGGCTCTGAGTTGCTGTTTGAAAGATTGAGGTTCAAGGCCCAGCATCGACAAGCCACAATACCGCCGTTGGGTGTGACTGACTCTGTGCTCTAATCCTAAGCAGGGGTATGTAAAGAAATTTTTTTTCCCCTATAATAATATGTATTTGACACATAAAGACTTGTTTACTTTCTTATTGCACTTTTAATTTCATTGTCAGACATCCAAGGTAGTCGGAATCTCTTGGTTGCAAAAAAAATGTTTATAAATTGACACTTTCCAATAAGAAGACAACTGGATGTTGGTGGGCCACAACCAACAAAACGGTGGACCCCATCCTTCATTAGAAAACAGCTACGATTTTTGCCTTTCATTTTCACTTGTCTCCATCTTATTATTTCTATCACAAAATCTTATAAACTGGACCTACAACCAAACTGCTATAAAAATATGCAGTTATTATATAAACTTGCACCGTCTAAATACTTTTAGTACCTTTTTTAAGCTTAATGATAACATAATGATGTACAAAAAAAACCAGAGCAGCTGGTAAATAAATTATCCGTCTTGTTTTCATCCTAAAACACCATGGTAAAATTTCGTTTCTGGCATCCAGACCAGCTTTCTTACTGCTAATAAACATTTTAAAGTGAATAAATATAAACTGCGTAATTTTTATGAGCTTTTACTGTAATGAAATAAAGCTCAGATTAATCCAACATATATGGCTGATGAGACTAATAACATACTCTACAATCTAGCTTCATGATATACTCTTTCAACCTGTTAGACTTCTTGTGTCCATTGTATCCAGAATAATCGAGAGAAATTCAGAGAGAAGCCAGTCCTCGGCACGTCCCACTCGTCTTATTTCTCCTCCTGTTGCTAAACCATTTCCTCTCATTGTTTTTCTAATTCCTTTTCTGTTTTCTGTCCATTTTGTCTCCGCGCTCCACCTAACCACCTCTAGAAATAAAGTTTAATATGAGTAAACAACATTCGCCTGAAAGAGCACTATTAGTTTTATTTTTTTTAAATAGCAGGCTACAGGATTTATTAGCCTTCCTCCTGTTAATAAACCCTGTAGCCGGCTCTCTGTCTGATCTGCCTGGACTGAGGTTGGAGAACAGACAATAGATAAAGTGATGAGACAAAAGAGGAAATATACGAAAAAACAATATAACATTAATGTGAGTTAAAAACAAGATATATCATTTATTTCACAGTTTACATTTAAATAATATTTATTTATAAATATTATTTATTAATCTGTAAATTCCCAGTGTATAGAAGTGTGTTTATTCTATATATAAAAATATTAACAACATTCATATTTGTCAAATACCCACAAAATGGCGCAAACTGGGTGTATACACAAATATATAAACATGTACATCTATATATCTATCTATATATCTATATCTATATATCATCTATCTATCTATCTATCTATCTATCTATCTATCTATATATATCTATATATATATATAAAACATCTACAGTGTAGTGTATATAAATAAAAATATGTAGATGTATTATATATATATATATATATATATATATATATATATATATATATATATATATATATATATATATAGGGGGGGGGCATAGATAAGTTTTATTAGCAGTTATTAACAGTGCAGAATAGGTGTGGTAGGGGGCTCGACCCTATATTCTTTCATACCGCCCAAAATTGCTAGCAGCGTCCCTGTATATACAATATTCACCTAGTTTATATAAAAGTGTGTGTGTGTGACAGTGTTTTCTTTTCCATCCATTACACATTTTGCCCGGTGTAATAATGTGATTTAGGCTTAATGAGTTGTAAGTGGCCAATACTTTCTTCTACAGGAAACTCGTGTCAAACTTTTAATGAGAGGGAAGCCACTGATTAGCGTGTTTACGTTGGCACGTGCCAGGATAAAGTAGAGAGTGCACAGCATTATGAACAACCCTCTGTCTCTCTCTCTTTTTTTCCTTTAAAAACACACACAGGGAGGAGAAGGATTTGCCAGCTGTGGACCTTCTGTCCAAGCTTGATATTTGATAATTATTAAAAGAGAGAAAGGAGAAAAAAGGGAGAAAGAACATTTATATTTTATTGCACTATACATAGTGTATTTAGTAATTAATCCTAATTTAAATTACTAAGTGACTACTTAATATAATTGCGCTACAGATATGTTGTTATTAGAGTGAGTAAAAACATACAGTACAAGTCCAAACCAAATGTTACCAGATGTGTGAAGGGGAGGAGTATTTTTTTCACAGCAAAACCAACAAAAAACTTTGAAAAATCTTGTATATCTGCAAGTTCCTAATTCTGTGTAGGACGAATCGACTCTCTTTTTTTTTGCATACTGTAATTCGCATTATATAGATTCAGATATACTACTCAGCTCGCATACTCAGTGCTTACTATATTGCTGTAATGATCTGTGGTGAAGTTTCCACACAGAACTGCCAGATGGCGGAACGGGACTACTTAATCAGGCGCGACAGGGAAAAGACGAGGGACGAGATTTAATAAGCGCGCCGAGAGGAGACTTTGTGGTGAATTGAATTGGGTGCTGGTCTGCAACGGATCCCCATTCACCCTGGGCCCAGTTGAGGAGAATCAGACCAGCCCCATTGCAAGTTAAGACCTCACTCTGGCCCCAACCAGATCCCGACTTCTTAGTCCGTCTTGACCCCAGCTTTGACGCCTGATTCCATTCAGACCTGACTTTGACTCCTGGCCCAGTCCTGGCCTGGCTTCTTTAGAACCCGTCTCCGGGCTTGCCTCTATTGCTTGGCTCCGCCAAAGACCTGCCGCCGCACAGGACATTATTCCGCTCACTGACTCTGCAAAGGATGTCGCTGTGTCCCCCCTGTTTAGCAGGCATCCTCTCTCCACTTTTCATCCTCGGCGCCCTAATTTCCAAGAGTATCTGTTCGCCTGCGTTTTAGTTGCCTGTAGTTTATTTCTTTGTTTTTTATAAATAAAAGCCTGTTGCATTCAAGCTCCTTGTTCTTCTGCCTTATTACCCCCACAGACACGTAACAATAGTATGGAGTACTAGTACTAGTAAGTACTAGTAAATACAAGTCTGCAATTGTTTCCTGATTTTGTTTTTTAGATTTTTTCTGTTAAATAATTACTAATTAATTGTTAAGCTATTAGCAGCACAGTGGCTTAGTGATTAGCACTGTTGCCTCAAAGCAGCAGTCTCAGGTTCGTATCCCCTGCAGGGGTCTTTCTGTGTGAAGTTTACATGTTCCATCCATGGGTTTACTTTGTGTACTCCAGTTTCCTTCCACAGTCCAAAAACATTGCCCATAGGAGTGTGTGAGTGTGTGTATGATTGATTGTCTGTATATGTCCCTATGATGGACTGGTGACCTGTCCAGGTTGCACCCCTGCCTTACACCCAATGATATACTGGGATAGTCTTCAGCAGATTACCCTGACCCTAATTAGGAATAAGTGGGTATTGACTATGGATGGACAAATGGATGTTTAGCTATTAAAATTCATTAATGTTGAAGGAGAAGTAAGTTACTTTGATGTTTTTTTTACGCAAACTTTTGAGCATTTTTATATACAACTGAACCTTTGGTTAAATACCTTATACAAAATTATTAACCCATGCTAAGTATTAAATGCTTCACCAAAAAACGAAAATTATTTAGTCTCTCTCTAAAATTGTGACTTTTAGAAAACTGCGTTATGGTCAGTGGTGGAGTGTGAAAACAGGAGTAGAAGAGGATTCCCAGTGGACCCAGTGAAGAGGTCAGCTATAAATGAATTAGTGTGTAGGCTGGTTTTGCGCAGTACTGGCCACATTGTTTTCTCATTGCTTCATACACACACACACACACACACACACACACACAGAAAAGCAGCTATAGACATGCTGCCAAGGATGAGAAATAAGTGTGTTCCATACTTGTGTACTGTTTGACTCAAGGTTCAATGTGAATGTAATAATCTGAAGGGCTGAGAGAGTTGCCAGTAAAGTTTTGTGTTAGATTACTCTCAATAATTGTGTTTGTGTATGTAAGGAGGAAATCATTAGAGTAGAAGATCCTAGTGATTCGGTGGTAGAATTGTCACATAAAATAAAACAGATCTACAAATGTGCACGACAGGTCCACGGAGTTGTATTTGTTGTTTGTGAAAATGTTTTCTATTTGAAAGCCTTATTTTGTTGATTTGCATATTAATTCATGTTTGTGTTACGCTAAGATTTATTAGTGCATCTCATTCTATTCATTTTGTGAACGTTTGGATTTTGATCGTCTCTTTACAAATAAATATAGAAATAATAATAAATAAATTCTAAATAAAAAAGTTATTATTCTTATTATTGCTCAGGTTTAATACTTAATGTGGTTGTTAATTACTACCTCTTGGTGGTGGGCTGGTCGGTGCCAGCGGGGTCTTCTCTTCATCAGTGTAATGTCAAAAAAAATGTCCTGGGGTTAGTGTAGTTAAGGTTAAACTCTATATTATAAAGTTCTGGGCCAGCGGTTCAGATTGTGCCCCTTTTTAGTTGAAAGACGTCTGATTTGTTAAGTATTACCACCAAAATCATTATCAACATTGATGTTCAGTGAGAAATAAAAAAAAAAAAAAGTCTTGCGCAAACTGGCCACAAACCGAGAAAAATGAGCTGTAATCGTGAACTTTTATTCATTTTTAAGAAATTGAATGAAAAAGAACAATCTGGCTTGATAACCTGCATCTGTGGCCGAGAGTAGCGCAGTCAGTTAATGCCAGTCAGTTAATGTGCAGTGACACCGGCACCAAGTAAAATGAAACCTGCTTTTGCTAAACACATTTATACAGAATACACAGTGAGCATACACAAGGTGCCTTGCCATGCAGTGACACCGAGCTGTGATAATCCATGCTTTTAGTGGCGTTTTGGTGGATCTTTGAGCATAATTAACCCGATAAAGTGAACAATCGTAATGCTAAAATCGAGAAGCAGCAGCGCTGATTGCTTGTTGCTAGGGTTAATGGAAAGGACAAAAGAAATATTTTACTCACACAAAAACAGAAATTCTACGGTTGTTATTGTTATTGTTGAGCTTCATAGAAACGAGGTTATTGATCCATCAACTGATGAGAAATTTTAAGCATCCATGATTTTGTACGCTTTCATTTGTCTTTTATTGTAAAAGCCTGGAGAACAAGGTAGTTACTTATATCTACCAAAAGGTAACATTTTGTGGGGTTTTTCTTACTAAGGGTTCTCTGTCAGGATTTCTTGCATCATCTGAATAATGTGATTGCAAACAAGCTATTTCCAGGGTATGAAAGTGAAACTCAAAGAAAAGTTAATGACAGTTCTCAGGACGGCTACACCGTGTCCTCTTGGTGATCTACTGAAAACGAGCCCTTTTCCAGACAAAAAGAAACATCTACACCCAAACTGACTTACATTTACATTAACAGCATTTGGCAGAAGTCCTTGACAGAATCCAGAGAGACTAACATTTATCTCTTTTATACAACTGAGCAATTAGAGGTTGAGGCCCTTGCTCAGGGGCCCAGCAGTGGTGACTTGGTAGTGCTGGGAATCGAACCCCAGTCTTTCTGGTATTAGTCCAACACCTTAACCACCGAGCCACCACTTCAAAAAATATTGCAACCATAAGTGCTATGGGTTATGAGCTAGCATCGAGCACAACAATACCATGTTAAAGGGGTGCGTGGCAGCACAAGCAAGTGGGAGGGAGAGCAAAATTTAGGGGAACGCAACAGCGGTCCACCACAAAGTGCCTGGTAAAAGCCTGCTGGCACGGCTCCGTCCACTGGACTTCACTGGACTGCTCTTAGGTGTTGCAAATGCCACCACCAGTCATTACTATAGATCAGTATGTCATTTAGCTAAGCGGTGGCTTAGGCTGTATGCAAGTGGTGTCCCAGTGGCAAGGGTGCCCCAACCTGAAAGAAAGAGTTACAAATTGGTGTAACCCAAGGGGAGTGGAAAGGGACGCCAATAACCTTTTGTCAAATCCAGTGTCCAAAAAAACAAGCCGCGTCTAGCTGATCAAGCAGTTCCATAATCTTTTTTTATAGAACCGAACCGGACCGATACATCGGTTTTTAGTACTAAAACCACCGGACTCCACCGGTCACTTATGCATGGCCTTGAGTGTCTCCTTAACCACTTTATTCTTGTGTTCAGGGAGTCGGTAGCACGATTCCCGAGGATGACTCGATGTGGTGCTCCATTTGATTTGTGTGACCATGTAAGAACGTGTCTTTAAACTTCTTGGCCACATCCATGCGCTGTGGATGATGGTCCCCACATTGGCCTGAAAGGTGAGCGGATCCAATCTAAATTCACCTCCTGTCCCAGCTCCTCCCTCTTGGGTAACACTGTCGCCAGTACTACAAGTACCCCCTTCTTTCTTAGCTGTTAGCCTGTTGAGGTGGTATGTTTGCCATGCGCCATCTCTTTCCGCTCGCTTCGCTTTCATTTACAGTGCTGAATGCTGCCATGCCCCCTTTCTCACACGCGTAAAGGGAAATGGAATGACTCTGACTTTGACAATCCGAACAGCTTCAATAAGGCAGCTCTCAAAAATAAAAGCACCAAGTGCCATATAATGTCCCATTTTTTAGCATATAGCTGTAAAAGGGATGTGTATGTAGTTTACGCCCAAACGAAACCCCACAGTAGGCCACTGTTACTACTGCTACTAATAGTAATAATAATGACAATAATAATAATATAATTACTAATAAAAATAAAAATGTGTCCTATAGGTGCATAATTACATAATTGCTATTTTTGAATTGTTTCTTGTTTTTAGAATTGGTTTTAGAATATCAGCCCAAAGCTGTATCTTCATCTATGGTCTGTTTATTAATTTATCCCAGCATCACAGGAAAAATCCACATTTGTAATAATTGATTGTTCACATTAATAATGCAGTCTGATTGGCAATTGTAAAAAAAATCTGAGGCATTTTGGCAGTCTCGAAAGTTCTTACTGGAAGTGATGTGTGCTGTAGTGTGGCCCGTTTGATGTTCCAGAGTCCAAGGAAAGCTCTCCGAGTCCGTACCTCATCCGTTTCATCTCTCAATTACTGAATTAGTTTGTGAATGTTCTGTCTTTATCTGTCACAATATGCCTCGAGTTTGATGAAGTGAGAAAGAAGTCTGAAAAGAGAGGCAGAGGCAGCTGGAGGTGTTTCAAAGGCACTCAGGCCCTTAAAGATGATCTGTGTTTCGTTTCATGTGCTGTAGCCCCGGCTTATAAACCGGGCTCTGGGGTGTATGGTGCTTTTTTCTGTATTTTTTTTCACACGAGAGAAAGAGAATCTGTTTGATTTGTCTGAAGTTCTGTAGATTAATATACAGCTGTCACGGGCTCGAGGATCCACACCTCATCAGAAGCCTTTCATCTCAGCAATAGCACCTCGGGCATCAGACAGGGCGCACACACACACACACACACACACACACACACGGATATGCAGTCTTTCTATTTCTTTAACCGTCTCACTTTCACACACACATGTACGAACTTGGATTTAAATTCATTTTATGCTTGTGAATTTTGCATATCATCTGGATGTCAGGTTTTTATGTAAGGGAACACGGTGATGTCTCTCTCTCTCTCTGATGACGTCCTGTCTCGACTCACTTTGTCCCGCTGTGTAACTGACAGCTATGCTTTCTCATGAATGCCATTTGCCCCTGTGAGCTGCTGAAAGATCACAGCTTCTGTGATCGCTGCTCCTTTAAATAACACTTTAGGTATGTTTAACATGCCAGTCAGTCCCACAAAGGAGAGTGAGCGGCAGAGAACACACCAAGTTCACTTGTGTAAGTGCTTATGGTAAACAGGCTCCAGAAAACACTGCCATCTTTTTCAACAATGGGCCAAACTGGGCTACTTATATTAACTTAAAAATTGCAATTGAAATATATGATTATTAGTTTTAATCTGTAGTTTTAATTTTCCCAATTTTAAAATCAGATTTTTTTTATAGTTCTTATTATCTTTTTTAAAGTATTGTGTCTTGGTTTTTATATATTTTTTATGTATATATTATCTGAACTTTTATTTATTATTAATATTTATTTTTATACTTTTTAGCAGGTTTTTTTTCTGTGTGTTTTGCCGCCAAGGTGGTGTTTTTTTTTTTCTTTATATGTTTTTAGTTTGTTTGTTTCCTGTTTGTTATAGTTGTTGACATTATTGTTTTTAGGTGTTAACTGAATTTTTAAGGGGTTGCCATTGCAACAACAATGTTTTTATTTATTTATATTAAATAATTGCACCCCCTGTTGTAGTCAATGTTGGTATCGTCTATAGTTTTTCTCTATCTTTTTAGTTTTTTTCCTTTGGTCATTTCTGTCTATTACCTTCTCTCTTTCATATAAATTATAGGTTTTTTTCTTGTATAAAACGTGCAAGTAGTTTTTTTTTTCTTAAACAAAAAAGCCGATGCTTAAAATGACTGACAATACTAAGGAATGTGTGAAATAGGGAAAGAAGTAAGTTAAAGATCGTACAGACACCAAGCTGTTTGATCAGATGTCATGACTTTAGATATATACAATCTATTTTTACATCCAGAAATCCTTCAACACAGAAGAGACAAACAGCTGTTGACATCTGCAGGTCAGCTGAGGAATATGGGAAAAAAAGCTCCAGCAACATTCTACACATATGAAATCAATGAATACATAACTAAACCTTCTTCTTGGTGGATAAATACTAATCATTTTAAACCACGGCACATCAGGAACTAATACAGAGCAGGACAGCACGTACACCAGTCTGGAAAAACACATTTTATTTAAAAACTAGTAGTAATCCTGCATCCCGCGGTTTCCAACCTCTAAACATTCCATCAATGTTAATAATCTATTCTTTCTCCTATGTGTAAAAGACCTAAAAGATATATTCAAGTACAAGTTTCTGCTCTACATACGTATTTTACGAAGGGATGCCAAGCAATTTTAGCTAAAATTGATTAAACTATAAACAAAATAATATTTTATTAATAAATCTATTATTTATGATATGCATTAAATTAAATGATCAAATTTCTAAATCCTTTTCACATTTGGTCTTCATACACAGTAAACCATCAATGTTATCGATGTTAAAGTGCAAAATCATCCAAAAAATATATCCTATTATCGATTACTGCAACAGCAATTCCAATAGGTACTACCTGTATGTATTCACCCGTGCTGCTCATTATAATAACCTTATTTCTATTATTAAGGTGCCGATTATGTTTTGGTTGAAAGAAATAATTTCTCTCTTTCAATAGATTTAGTTCAATAAAATTAGTCTGGATATTTTGTTTAAGTCAAATAAATTTCATGTGAATTAAAATTTAAAACTAGCAAAACGCAAAATTCTTTAAAAATCAATAAAAGCAATCAATTATTCGAAGCTTATGGATTCCAGTTTTACAAATGACACTTATATAGAAAATTACAGCAAAAGGAACGTTTGCCATGAGACGAACTGACCATAGTGGGGCGCTGTTTAGAGCTTTTACGACGGTAATTGTGTATTTATGACACTTTTATTTAAAATAAATTTCAACAAGCAAACGTTATTGGCATTTTAGTATAAAAATTGTTTATGTCTTAATCAAGGACAACAAACACATTGCATTTCTTTATACATTTCTATAGAGTTAAATAAAGAATTAATCCTTTCCTTTCTTTTCTTTTACAGAATACAGGTTATTGGTTAATGTGTTGTGTACAATTGTGTATGCAACCAATATGATTTGATAGTATTCAGTTATATGAATGACATCTTAAGTAATTGTTATAATATGAGAGGTTATAACTCATGGATTATTATTCCAGACAAGCAGGGAAAATCTTTATAAATAGAGATTTTTTATTATAATAAAAGCTATTTCTCCTTGTTGAGTCCTGCTTGTTTAAATAACTAGCTAATTCTGTATGAGATGTTCTGAAGATGGGAAAGTGACTGGATTTTAAGTTGTAAAAAGGCAGGGACAAATTGGGGTAAGATCAGATTGTGCAAAAATATTATAAGTTTTTTTTTTTTCTATCTTTTTTTCATTTATTTTCCCATCGCTGCATTTAGCAATAAATAACAAACTTATACTAAAAATCGTATTCTGTTAGTAATTCTTACCTGTTCCATCTGCTCTGTGGTACTGCAGAAATGTTCAAATGGCTCGTAGTCCAATTATGTACAGTACTTTGGCTCCCTCTACAGGTCAGAGAACTAAAATGCAAGAAAATGGCATTTAGCAGAGTTACATACAGGATAAATTAATACATTTGTGCATAAAAAAGCTTTTATGTAACTAAGTTGTTTTGGAAATTTAAATTCTTTTTATTTTATTAAATGCAACAATAATGTATATCTATGTGTAAAGCAGGGACATGCACCAAAATCTTCCTCAAATGGGAAAAAAGGGTACTTATATTTAATGTTAATCTTTGTTTTTTAATAAAATGTGCATTGTATCAACACTTAAATCTCTCACTTTTTACCAATTTATTTTAATAAACTTCTCTCTCTCTCTCTCTCTCTCTCTCCTCTCTCTCTCTCGCTCTCTCTCTCTCTCTCTCTATATATATATATATAATATGTCTCTATGGCACGGACCTGCGACAGAGCTGTTGCTTTTTTTTAAGCATATACTGTAATGATGTTTGTGTTTTTTCTCTTTATATAGTGGTGCTTGAACTTAAAGGGGAACATCTTAACTCCAATGAGCTACTGAAGATCTTCAGCGCTTGTTTGACATGATGGAGATGCTCAGATGAATTGAAACAATTAAAACAACTGCTCCCCACTGCATTGGACCATGTGTGATATAATATTATTACACCTTGTGCACCAAAGGTCGAAGTTCATTTTCGTGACTGTAGCATTAGATACTCTGTCATACGATGTACACCCAGGTACAAAGAGGGGCAAAGAACAAAAACTGTCAGGTAATTGCCACTTAAGTGGGTCAGATTATTTGCTAGATCTATCTGAAAAAGCCCTTACCCAAGTCCAGCCTAACCCAAGGTCCTCCGAACAGGTTTCAGTGAGTACTGACCTCTACTGGAGACTATTGTTAATTGTTATCACACTTCTCTGTCTCCTGGGTAAAGGTCCATGCCAGGATTCTAAGTGCAGACAAGCTTTAAAGCAGGAGATCAGATCTTTATAGGAGGTCATGGAAGTTAGTCAATCCAGGTCACATCTGATTTGGCCTGAAATTGTGTGTCTCATCACAAGGTACTGACAGAGACCAGCTTTTCTGGGTCACTGCTTTGGATTAAATATGTGATTATAAAGGCATGTGTCCATGTCATGTGATCTGATGTAAGGCTGATGGGAAATGAAGTTCAAGGCCAGCATTAGCGTTTTCATGATCCCAATACAACCCACCCTCTGCTGTAACCCACCCTCTGCTGTTCCAGTGTTCTTTCACAGCCAACAATAACATTAATCCTTAATAACTCTATCCTGGATTGTGATGATTAATGAGTCGAATGTTTCAGAGAGCAGGAAGAGTTTTTTTTTTTATTATAGATTTTTATTATATTTTATATAATACCATATTTCTATTTTAAACTATATTAAAATACATTTTTGCTCACCCTATAAAAATCCCCATAACTACCATCTATAATGATCAATATAATTAATATAATATATATGATTGCTTTTAGCGTTTTCTCTCTCAAAGACCAGTGGGTGCGTGTTCTGCAGGAACCTGGCAGAAGTGGTGGGAAGACCAGAAGATTATTCTTTGGACAGTTTTAAGTTCTAACTCGAAGACCGTTAACACTGTCTTATAAAAAATACACACATCCACGACATAATACAGTTTCACAGTTTCAACATTCCCACTATTTAATTTAGTGATTTAAACTGATTAACCGTTTAAGTGATTGAACACACACTGGGAAATAAATCTACAATCTGTTTTAATACAACCCGAATTCTGGAAAGTTGGGACATTGTGATTTAACCTAAAAAACTAATACTAAAACTTTGCTCCTGACAGACTCTGCTTCTCTAAGACATCCTGTTATAGATACTGATGTTACAGATCTGAGAGCAGTTAAGCCTAATTAGCTGCTAAATGTTTTCCCAGCTTAATTTTTTTTTTTAAATGTATGTCTTGTTGTGTTGCGAGAGAGAGAAGAGAGAGAGAGAGAGAGAAAAAGAGGGCGAGAAAGAGAGAGAGAGAGAGAAAAGAAAAAATAGAGGCAGAGAGAAAGATGCTTGACCGTTTATTGTTGAATAAAAGTGGCATCACTTCCTGTATCTTACATAGTTATGGGAGAGAATTCCACCAGTTTGAGACTGTAGTAGGAGGACATGTTACTTACAATAACCAAAAAAAACGAATAATAGTTAGTAACAGTACTTAAATAGCAAACATAATAAATATTCCCAATTACACGCTGCTGCTGGAGTTAAACTAATTCATAAAAATACATAAACTATGAGTTACTATCAAAACACACCAAAATCCAATCACACCATATTCCAACCTGTCCAAAAGGAATACTGTAACCATGACATCATCCTTGACACCCTTTGACCCCTGTAGTCGACTCCAGTGTGGAAACACACACACACACACACACACACACACATAAATATTAATTTGGTTTTACTCTTTGTTTGTAACCAGCCTTTTTTTCCTGCAGTATGTGAACGCACTGATGACAGGGTTGCCAGATAGAGTAAAATTGTCCTTTTGGAAAAATAGAAAAATCCCAATTTATTTACATTTTATAACTTCTTTTATAACTCAAAACCACCCAAATAAACGGGGGGTATTTCCCAAGCTGGTAACCTTGGCTGATCTGGTCTCCTGTCTGTTTGAACCGTGTGCTCAGAGGTTCACAAATAATTGTAAATGCCTCTATTTGTCACATATACTTTTTACAGCAGGGTTCGTTGTTTTCTTTGCTAATATACAGCACCCCTGGACCAGAAAGGGTTAAGGGTCTTGCTCAAGGACCCAACAGTGGTTGGCTGGCAGTGGTGGGGCTCGAACTCAGGTCTTCTGATCAACAACTCAGCACCTTAAGAACATTTATCGTAAATAAATGTTAGCATCAGACTAACAGCAATGTAAATATCCATTTCTGAAATTTCCTTCTTGTAATTTCTTTTCTTTCGTGTTCCCAACAACATACGCCTCTGGACAGAAAGTGCATTGAAAAGAAGGAGAAACAGACTGATAGCGTTTTTCTGGTGTTTTTTGAAAAGACTTTTAACCAGTAGAGAAAAAAAAAAAAAAATCACCTATCCGGCATTTCAACCCTCTTAATACATTTTTATGTCTCTTTAACATCTCACAGTATGTCACGTTCACAATTTCACTTTAACTTTCCTTTTTTAATTTACACTCATATAATGTTGATTTAATGAACTCCTGTCCAATTTCCCGTACACATTTTAAACATAACTCACCGTAAATGTATATTTTCATTATAAGGAACTGTCATAAACTGTTTCATAACTGACGGCAGCACGCTGGTTTAGGGGTTAGCACCGTTGTCTCCCTGTGTTTGTGTGGGTTTTACTCTGGGTTCTCCGGTTTCCTCACACAGTCCAAAAACATGTATGTTAGGTTGATTGGTGATTCTAAATTGGTCATAGGAGTGAGTGTGAGTGTGATTGTTTGTCTGTACGTGGCCCTGCGATGGACTGGTGACCTGTCCAGGTTGGCCCCTGCCTTTCACCCAATCACAGCTGGGATAGACTCCAGCAGATCCCCATGACTCTGATTAGGAATAAGTCATGGGGATAGTCATGGCTATAGACAATAGATGGATGGATGGTAAAAATTTTGCAATGGAGCCTTGAGGTACTGGTGAAGATGATGGTCCCTATGGCGTACATACCTTGCTTGGGTAGGTAGCCAATATTCTAATCAGCTTGTCTGTGAATAATGAGGCAAGAAAAGCAATGGTGACCTCAAATTGAATTTTGGTAGCCGAGATGGAGGAACATTTCCTTAAACAGTGTAGTTTCCTAAATCTCAGATAATAAAGATATCACCATGCCGTCATTCAATTTCCAGTACACGGGCAGTCTATATTTTCTAACAGGTGTCTTAATATTTCTGCAAATACAGGGCTTTTTGAACAAATGTGACTGACATTGATCTGGCTGTGTTTCTTTAAGCTAGAAAATCAAAAATATAAAGTGCCTTTTCTTCAAACGGCAGAATTTATCATTCTCCCCTCCGAGCTCAGCCTCACCTCAACCTTACGGTTAATGTATTCCGCATTGTAGAACATTAAAGCGCCAATCAAACGAAGTGTGTCAGGGTTTCAGTGGCATCGTGGAACGAAAAAGCCCTCCTACAGGCCGAGCGCAGAGGAGGAATCATGTTTGTGAGTCCTACCCACAGGCTAACCTGCACAGTCACTGACAAATAAAAATAACTAGGTTATAAGGATGCAAAAGAACATTTTGATAACATAATACACAAACTCCAGAGTTTACACAGAAATGAAAATTATTTGTCATATTTAACTTTCGTTAAGAGTGGGGTTTTTTTTGTTTTTTTTTTAAGTTTGAGCCATTGCCATCTTGGAACAGTGTTCGGGATCATTGTCATGTTGCAACAGTGTTTGGGCCTTTGTCAATCTGATGTCTAATGTTTCAGGTATTGTGTATTCGTGCACATTTTCAAGCTAAAATAATCCACAACTCTATGCATGGGGTAAAAGTTCTACTCCCCATAAACATTCCTCAAATTTACTAAACATTTGGGAATGTTTATGTTGGCAAATAGATTCTAAACACCTTAATTTAGATGATTTGTATACTAGCTAACTAGCTGGGAGAAGTGTACATTGTACAGACAAGTAGCAGGAACAATGTTTCTGCCTGGCTGTTTCCCAATGACCAACCCCACAGCTTGAGGTTTGTAAATTCACTTAAAATGTATATTCCTATTACATTCCTTGAGCATTTGGAAGTTAGCCAGCTCATCGACTAGCATCAGTTTACCCCTCACACACTTTTCACACAAACTGCTGCATCCTGCTACGCTAATCACAGTAAGCATAAGCTTCTACCCTGGTGAGAAAAAAAAGAAGACACAACATCAAATGCTCCAACTGTCTGCTGCATTTGCATGTTGCCTTTGATGTGGGAGATTTAGACAAAGCGCTGGTGCCTAGATAAACGTGAAGGTTAAAGCTGCTCTGGTAAACAACGCGGTGGCTGAGGAGGGGGAAAAGGTTTCAATACAGCAGACTTCAGATTGTTCATGTGGACAGTATTTTGGGCTGACCAAGTGGTCCAAACAATGTCTAAGCATGACAATGCCCCTGTGCACAAAGATTCTGGATTCCATACCCTGGACTCCATGTTGTGTTCTGGTAGAAGTGGAAGAACTCTCATGGGTTAGGGAATCCCAGTTTAACCCCTTTAAACTGAACACCTTAGGGATGAACTAGAACACTGACTGCACCCTGGACCTTCTCACCCAACGTCAGTATCTGATCTCACTAATATTATTATGGCTAAATGGGAAAAAAACTTCCTTCTAGATCTCTGGAGGATTTATAGGTGTAGCAGTGAGACCAAGTCTGGAAAAGGTTTACAAAACACATGCATGTGATGGTCAGTTTTCCTGGTCCATAGAGCGTGCCTTTCTCAGCAGCTTCTAGGAAGAAATGTGATGTTACAAAGAATTCCCACAGCATAAACTTTTCCTGTAGTGGAAAACCTATACCTTTCCTAAACGGTCAAGAAAACCTCTTCTCACAAGGTTTAAATTGAG